>APFE030960781.1:249419-286824 GCA_000404065.3 Pinus taeda
CATGATGTTATTTTGACACTTAGTTACTTATTCTAGAAGATTCATTCACTAAAAGGTGAAAATTTAATGAATGAATTGGTTTCCTAGCTTATAGAGGCAAGTTGTTTTGACTGCCTAGATTGTAGTGTTTTGTTTAGAGTTGGTTGAAACATCTCCTAAGATGATGAGCTCAACCCCTAGAGGCAAGGGAATGGGTTGGCTTGCCTATATTATGTATTTTCTTAGTCATTTTTAGGGTTTGACTCTTGGGAATAGCTTGACACTCTATTGTACATATTTTATCTGCATTTTTGGCAAAGGAAAGATCAGGGTTTTGCAGCACTATTTGGGATTCATGTGGCTTTATGTGTTGATGGTGTGCTTCCTTCAGTATTTGTAAGTTGTTTATGTGTATCACTTTCCTTCTCTTATCTTCTGTAATTGAACAAATGAAGTGTTAAGATAGAATCCATAAATTTGCTATGCTCTGCCTTTAAGTTTGTTTGATTTTCCATGTTTTCATCTGTTTATGGAGAATCATTGAAAATTTCTTGCTCTCCTTAACCTCTCACCAATCAGATCTATCCATTCCTTCTCTTAAAAGGCATCAAAACAATCGCCTATCTAGACCCAAGTAGACCTCTGCAAAAACTGTGCCTCATCCCGCACCCAAAATTGCCTTTCTGTTGAATTCAAGAAAACTTCAAAAAATCAATTTCAAATTCTTTGTACTTCATACCTAGCCTAAAATTAGTTATCAATTTAGTCATCTCGACCTCATTGATTACTTTTTGCCGAGATTAACTCAGAGAGAGCCCTCTCCTGTCCTTGTAGGGCTAGCTACGAGGCTGAGCGTGGTTTGATGTAGCCTTGAGTTTTACCTTATTTCAGCCTAAGGTAGATTTGAGCACTAACATATCATTTAATAATTTATGCATGAGTAAGTGAAGTGGAGTGGTCATTGGTCACAAGTTGTGATCACTTAATAGTATCCTTGGGTTTTCTTTGAAAAGGGTTGGGATCTTTCTTTGGAGATAAACTTGAGTGATAGCAAGGATGTCACTATCTCTTTCTTGATAGGTGAGGTGTGGTAGGTGTTATAACCAATTTGATTCCTCTTGATAGTTTTTATGTAGCTAAAACAAAATTTTCCCACATTTGCAAATAGAAGACAACTTCCTCGGATTGGGAAGTATGTTTTTGTTTGATTGACATAACTTCCTTATTTAGAGTATTCTTCTTTATGCCCAATTCAATGCTCAATATATTATCGACTGCATGTTTAGATTCTTCCATTGTTAGGTCATGTGCCACATCATCTCTAACTAGTTGAGACACTAACATCATTACTTACTAGGATATTATCTATAAGTAAGTAATGTGGTGATGTTTCAAGAGTGTCTTGGTTGGATGAACTCCTAGGAACTATTCATGGAACACTACATCTTGACGCACAATCACTTGCTTTGTAATTTATCTAATTATTTATTTATTTACAATTGCTAATAAGAATATTTTAATTTTTAGCACTTTTGACATCAAAGTCCATCTTTTACTAGCTTGTGAGCTTAAGTTCACCATTTGAATTTCTTATTCTTACTTGTCCACCTCTTTCGACATTTTTCCACCTATGGCCTAAATGCAATGCTACAATTATCAGTTTAGGGAATATACTGACAAGGGTCCAAAATGACACTTATTGAGATATTGGGGAAAATATTGCAGAATTATCAGAAGGGATAACTTAGAATTTAAGACTTTTTGAAAAATATCAAATGTATGGATAATTTATACGATCTTTTCTTCTACGACAATATTATTGCAACATCTATGACAGTGAACTCTACCATATGCAATGATGATCATACAAATCACTTTGTGTACCTGACATTGTCACTTACAGGGTCATGTAGACGTAGTTTGAAATGAACGACTATAATTGGAAGCTATAGGAGTACAGTGTGTGGACGACTTTACTTGGTTTATGTAGTGCCCGCTCTAGTTCACTGACAGTGATATGACTCTAACATTGATTTAGCCCTAAGGCCCACACGTTATTCTTTGAGGACCTCAATTTGAGGATCCGGGCACATGACGCTATTATTATTAGAGATTGAGATATTCATGGTTGTGATGTTTATGTATGTTATCTATTGGTATTATGATGATTGTGACATCAAATGTTTAAGTTTGGTGTTTATTGAATTTATGATGATGATGGTAGTAAAGGATATGTATGCTCTCTATTAAAATCATGATGATGATTAATTTGATAAATAGGTATATTGCTATCGATGTTACGATGTTGATAGCTTGATGGATAGGTATGTGTCCATTGATGTTTTGATGATGATAGCTATGATGGATGTGTCCCCTATGTTACCTACTTTCATTAGTTCAGGCTTACAATGAACAATGATGTGAATGACTAGGTATTGTTAATGATGTTATTATGACATTGACTAACACTGAGAAACCTTGTTACTGATGATTATTGAGTATGGCAGGAAACCACCAGAGGCACTCGCATATGACGAGTTGACAACAACTGGTTTGATGAAAAAAATGATATTATTTTATCTTTGAAATTCAAAGTCAATTTTGAAACTTGCTATATATGTTTATCTATATTTTGATGAGATGTTAGTGGTTGCAGGCACATATTAGTTGCTTGGCCGAATGACTCACATATGGGTAATGGGGTTGTACAAGTGGATGGAACTACATGGGAGGGGTGGGACAGTGTCCCTGATCTCACCCACTAGCACTCCTGCCGTGACTTGCGCTGGAAGGGTTGAAACACCTTCACCTTGAAGATCACGATGCCATGAGGGCAGGTCCCAAAGTTGGGTCGCTCATGAGGAGTTTACTGGGGGGCATGCATCAAGGCAGATTCCTTGATCCCCGGCACCATTAGTCTCACTATAGCAGGCAACATAAGAGATGATAGTGGTCTATGACGTTGCACTGTACTTTCCCCTCGTAGCCACTAGATGCTTGAAGGGAAAGTGGTGTGGCACCCTTGGAACTTTAGGGGAATTTCTTGAAGGGCACGACCAACTTGGCACCCTTGGCATCACAAATAAGCTATTAGGTGTGGCACCCTTGGAACTTCTAGGGAAGTTCTTGAAGGGCACAACCAAACTCGGCACCCTTGGAATCATTAAAAATAAATGATAATAAATAAATATAAGGAATGAAAACTAGGTAAATTTACATCAAGGGTAAATGATGATTAGAAACCAAGGTAATTAAATAAAAAAAAAAAAAACTTGGAATAAGGAGGATCATAGGAAGAAATAAAATAGAGTACCTTAAAAACTCGACCCTCCCCTGTTGGAAAATACTAGGTGGATTAGGTGGTTTAATTAGGTAAAAGGGGAAAGGCGAACATAATTGTAAGGATAAAGATTAATCCTAAACTAATTAAACCTAATTAATAAAAGAGGAAGGTAAATTAAAATAAGAATAATAAATTAAATTTAGAGAAATGTAGAGAAGCTCCATGTGGCAACAACCAACATAAGAATATCCATCTAAGAGATAAACCTGAGTTAAATTACGGAGTAGCTTGGGGATAAAATCTTGACTCATTAATTGACTTCAAGTAATAAACACAATTTAAGGAATTAAAAAGGGGGATAAAGAGACAACTAGGAGAAGAAATAAGAATCTTGTGAGGTGAGGAAAATATTAGTTTTAAATAAAAAAGTTAAGTAAATAATTTTGGGTGACCCTTGATGAGAGAGTGACACATGGGTAGGTGAATAATCAAGCTATTAAATTAAAAAAAAAATATATAATTATGCATGACATTCCAAGTGTCATCTATGAGGACTCTTATAAAAGAAGGGGCAAGCCATGGGAAAGGGGACTTTGGGAACCCTATTGTTGGATGGATGATATGATGTCAGAGCAGTGATTACGAAGCTATAGTGAGTTTGGTGAGGTAGAGGATTTATAGAGAGGGGACTCTTGAGCCAAGGTGTGCTCTCCTCTACCAGCTAGAGCCTTCCTCCATTGTACAACCCCATTGCAGCTCGGGGGTCCGCGGGGAAGAAGAGTACCCAAGGAGTAGGCTGGGAGGTTAACCGGTGGGTCTTCGCATTCGGATCAAGTGCATCATCATTCACTCGCAGAAGTGACCGGCAACAAGGGAATACTAGTAACAACAGAGCAAGCGGAGTCTCACCTTCTGGTGAACCATACATATGTATTTCATTACTAATTGATCTTAGTTTAAAGTATGTAAATGTTACGTTATGTTTCCTAAAATGAGTGTTAGCAATGTGTGTGTTGAACAAATTTGAAATCTCAATGCGTTTCTTTCTGGTCGTATTTACTGTTAAAAAAAAAAAATGTATATAGTCATAATCATGCTCCTTACACCTTTTCCAACTGATGCTGGGCTAAAATGTTATCCAATGAATTCTGCAACTGATGTGTAGCCATGACCTTTCCTGTAAGGGCGGAGTAAATCATTTCTCCAGCCTGCTTGTGAAATTCAATTTGGTCAATCGGATGAATATCCCTTGCCAATACCTCAAAGTCTATCTTCTTGAAATCTGTTGATGTTCTTGGTTGTTGTACAGTTGGCTTTATGGAGGACATTTGCATCTTTCCTTCCTTGATGTCAAACACTAACATCAACCTACTTTGATTAGGTGGTGTAAGTTTAAAATACTGTGCATAGGATTCTTCTTTCAGATTCTCATTTCTCATTTTAATCTCCTTGAACCTGTTCTTAATGTCCCTCTCTCTATCAACAAGCTTATTGAATGAGGAGACTTCTACACTGAGCCACCTTTCTAAAATTTGAGTTTTTGATGTAGATGGCTCCTGTGTTTCTCCAGATGGAGCTGTGCCCTTGCTCGCGTCCAACTCAGTATTAGTTATTTCTACTGAGCCTTCTGTGTCTTCATGTTCTAAAATAGGATTGAGCCTAGGCCTTTTGCTATGGGTAGCTTCATATTGTACATTGGATGTGTCCATACCTGAGCTGGAGGCTCCCTCTCTGTTCCTTTTGGGATTATTTTCCTCATTTTGAGGAGTCTACAAAACAGTAGGGGTACTCATGGTTTCTTTTTGCTCTGGTACCTGCAGGAATGAACTTTCATCAAGTTGTCTCTCTAAATCAAACAAGGTATTTTCAACATCTACCTTTGTACTATCCCTGTCTATGAGAGTGTTTTCCAACCACTCAAATTTATTGGCACATCTCTCTCTTTCTAGCATGGGTTGATGAATGTAAGGTCCCAATGTGACCTTTTGTCTTAGTTTGGTTATAAACCCTTGAGGGTCATACCTCCACATGAAACTGTTCTTAAACTTCATTTGTTGCTAAATTTGATCTGCTTCCTCTCATACCTCTCTAGAATTGCAAATGAAAGGGCCTAACTGGTTCTTGATTTTGAACTGAGACCTTTTCTTGGCTGAGACAAAATTGATATCATCAGAGTTCATTATCTGCCTATAATATTTTAGAGCAAATAACTTCATGGGGAGGTATTTGAGAAGTTTTTATGGGACAAGATGACAGCCATAGATTCTTATTTTAGTGTGATTTTGGTAAAGGTACCAATCTCCCACCTTATTTTGTTTGGACAACTGGAGCACTCTTTTGATTTCTTAGCTTATTCTGGGTGGAGGGCTTCCTGTCAGCATGGTCATGACTGGATGGACAAAAGAGTCAATGAACTTTGTATAGGTGTATGGTGATGAATACCTGTGGAATAGTGGTGTCCAAAATATAACAGACCTGGGGTGGCTTTTAGTATCCAACTTCTGGATGGTGAAGGGAAATCTGTCAGACTGATAATACAAAAACATGTGGTAAAGTACATATGAGTACTTGAATACTCTCATTGTGCATTCTGGTAAATTGTTCATGCATCCTTTTAGCTATGAACTGGATATAATTGTACAAAGTAGCAGGAGGCTTCCTTGGGGTGAAAATGGACATGAAGGCTAGGATGAGCTCATCAACGAATTCATCTGTAGTATAGCCTAGAATACATGATATCATGGTTACAATTAGTTTGCCCCTTTCAGAGAAAATGGCAAAAACATATGGAGGGGCATTTGTAGGAATGTGCTATTCTTATACAATGAAAGTTTGGAATATTTGGGCCAGCCTTGATGGACTCAATTTGGTGTACTGGACTAACAGATCCCCAATGGAGAGTGGGGTCAGGTTTGGACCTGGTTGGACTTGCAATGTTTCATTGATTGACTTAGCTGTAATAGTGAACAAGACTTTTTGGTCTGGGGACATTATAGCCCTCTAGCTGGGAATGTAACATGTATGGCACATGTGTGTTGGGTATACGACCAATAGTCCCACATTGACTAGAAGTGGGGAGGATCATGGGTATATAAGGATGGACAAATATCTCCATTGGTATGAGGCCTTTTGGGGTAAGTCCAAAAGCAAATCCATGAGTGCTTAGGCCCAAAGTGGACAATATCATACCATTGTGGAGATATGTGGTGTCCAGAATCCTTACAATTGGTATCCGAGCCATGCCCAGAAGTTAGCCAAGTGGATGAATCCTCGGAATGTCGAACGAAGGTGGTGGGCCCCGGTACTATCACGATGGGATCCGTGGATGAGCTCGGTTAAACAGGCGGTGTGCTCCGGATTCTTCATGGACGTGTCCTGCTCCCAACACGGTGAAGAGGAGTTGACCTGAGATAGAGCAAGCTCTCGAGGCAGGTGGTGTTCCATGTAAGGCGTGTGCTTCCAACGCATTGGAGCGGAGAATCCTGGTTGGTAGAGAGTGGACGGATGGCTAATCGTTTGAGGGGCTCGATGGTCCTTTGTTCGAGGGGAGGATTGTTGGGTATACGACCAAAGTCCCACATTGACTAGAAGTGGGGAGGATCATGGGTATATAAGGATGGACAAATATCTCCATTGGTATGAGGCCTTTTGGGGTAAGTCCAAAAGCAAATCCATGAGGGCTTAGGCCCAAAGTGGACAATATCATACCATTGTGGAGATATGTGGTGTCCAGAGTCCTTACAAGTGGTATCAGAGCCATGCCCCGAAGTTAGCCAAGTGGATGAATCCTCGGAATGTCGAACAAAGGTGGTGGGCCCCGGTAATATCACGATGAGATCCATGGATGAGCTCGGTTAAACAGGCGGTGTGCTCCGGATTCTTCGTGGACGTGTCCTGGTCCCAACACGGTGAAGAGGAGTTGACCTAGGATAGAGCAAGCTCTCGAGGCAGGTGGTGATCCATGTAAGGCGGTGTGCTTTCAACGCATTGGAGCGGAGAATCCTAGTTGGAAGAGAGTGACGGATGCGATAATGTTGAGGCGAGGCCTCATTAGTCCTTTGTTGAGGGTAAAGTGTTGAGTATACGACCAAAGTCCCACATTGACTAGAAGTGGGGAGGATCATGTGTATATAAGGATGGACAAATATCTCCATTGGTATGAGGCCTTTTGGGGTAAGTCCAAAAGCAAATCCATGAGGGCTTAGGCCCAAAGTGGACAATATCATACCATTGTGGAGATATGTGGTGTCCAGAGTCCTTACACAACTCTTAGTAGTATAATCAATTGGTCTCTTGATAAGTTGCATCTGGTTCAAATTTGTCCTACAGAATTTGTGTCAACAGTTTCTTCTACTACTTCATATACTATGATACTATAGATGATCATGATCTCATATGTTTTTGAACAATATCCAAAAATAATTTTTATACAATTTTGTCATACTTCAACTCATTGATTTTCTTTTCTTGACAACAGGTGATTGGCTTCCTTGAAAACAACATGCAAAAAAATAATACAGATTCCTAGATTCTCCATAAAAAAATAGCAAAGGACCAAAATACAAAGAGGTAAGATTACTTTCTCCACTTGAATATTTGTAACTCTATCAACTATTATCCTTGTAAATTAATTACAACTTTGTCAAAACCAAATGACCTGATTGTACATATACACATACTAAAGACTATGAAAACAACTCCATGCTCAATTACACAACTATGCACAGGAAACAAATGTTTTTGAGGGTGATGTACTCATAGTGTATGGTCCAGGTTAGACCAAAAGTTCCAACTCATGAGTTAAAACATATCTTGTACACGCAGACCTTGTTGACAAAACTCGATAGTTGACAATCACAGTGAACATAAGAAATAATCTTATAGAAATTATGTGACATTTTTTGTCCTAGGAATGATGTTTGTATCAAAGAATTTGCAATAAGAAGCAAACAAATCTATGAAAGAGGAGACTCAAAATGTTGCATAGTTTTGCATAAAAATACTGAAGTCGAAAAAATACCTCAAGTTTGTAACAATCGCAGATTGGCCCCATACACAACAATACAAAATCTTATTGTATCAATTGAAACATACCATGTTGGTTCTATTGCAACTGTAATTATATCATGTCACCAAAAAAATAGGAAATTTGAACTCCATATCAAAGATGGTGAGACTACCAATGATACAACAATTGTAAGTCTCTTGCTCTAGTAAAACATTCCTCAGTTTCTATTGCAAATCCATTAGTGACTATTGTTTTGATTTTCCTTTTTCTAGCAAGTTACATAGGGAAAAAATGAGCTTTGAAATTTCCCAAATTAAGTAATAATTGTAGTCATAATATTCTCTAATGCACAACAGTGGAAACGCAATGAACATTAGGGTGAATGCATGAAGATGGGTTACATATTTGGCCAAATGCGGTGATGAAATTTCAAAATTATACTCTTTTATTGAATTGAACCCTTCAAAATCATATAGGCATTGTGAATTTTGATTCGGAGTAAAAGGACAATTTTTCGAGAATTATGTTGTTGTCCTAATGGTTTTTTTGCATAAATTTTTAATGTCGTATAATCTTCAATTTTCCATTAAATGAAATATTTGTCCTTTAAATTTTTGGCATTTCTTAGGAGGTATGCATGTGTTCACATAGCATAACTTAGTCTAAAATATGTAATTTAATATATATATTTAAAAATTAATTTTTTATGCAAAATTATATTTTTTATTATTTTTCAAAGTTGCAAAAGTAATATTTCAATTGCATTTTGCAAACAGGTGTTTTTGCAAAATATTATTTTCTACTCTTTAAATAAATTCAAAAACCAAGAGTACCCTTTTGAAGAGGACTCATAAAGGAAGATATTTTTTATTTTTGAATTCTTTTTGTCTTTTATAATTTATGTTATTTTTTTTGTATTCAGCTCCTTTGAAACTGTCCAATTTTTTTTCCAGAATTATGTTTAAAATAAATTATATGAAAAATACCATATGAATTAGAAAATGTCAAATTCATATGCCAATGGATAGAGGATTCCTTCACGAATCTAACATAATCAGCATTGCCACATAAGGACAAATTCCCCCTAAAGTCTGCTAGCATGCAAAATGGTGTTGCAGAGAAATTTGCAGAAGGGGAGATAAAACTCCATTTTTTAGGTCCTCAACAGCTCGATCGAGCACTTGAGGTAAAATTTGAAATAGCTCAATTGAGCTCTTAACATGGTTAAAAAGGGGCTTGATCGATCTATAGATCGAATGACCCCTTTAAACCATAAACTCCCCATTGTGTTTTGGGTGGGAAGTTTTAAAAAAATATCTCAATCAATCTCCTATGTAACTGTGGGTTACATAGGAGCTCGATTGAGGGTCTATTTTTAAGCACTCAAACAAATCGATCAAGCTTCTTTTTCCTCCCTCCAAACTCATGCACTTGCCAAAAAGTGTAACCCATCTTCATGCATTCACCTATTACAAATAAAATTTCTTGGCAACAAAGCATCAACTAGCATCCAAAAACACACCACTCTGTCTATTCAAAGATATTGTTAGGAATGGTCCAAAGGGATGCCAAATGCTACGATCTGCAAAAACATCTTTCATTGATGTTCTCAATGACATGTGTGAAAAATCACACCTCTTATCTCTCATCAAATCAACAACACATGTATTTACCAACACTTTCTCTTTTTTTTTTTTCTTTTATTGCACACATAACATTGTATTCAAAACCATATCATTTTTCTCACCAAAAGATGTTACAACTTAATCATTAGAATTGATTTTGAAACATGTGCAAGGAATACTCAGAGAAAAAATGTTTTTTATCCACCTTATCAACAAATATGTAGTAAATGTGTAAATACCAGTCTTCCAAATTCCATAACCTCTACATTCTGCAAGGAAAGTACAAAATCTTACCATCATCTCAGTGTGGAATGCACATTGGAAACATGTGACAAAAAAGTAGACAACAAATTGCAAATTCCACAACTACAAGAATACTTCTCAACCATTTGGAAATCATATCATCTATGGTCTTTTCTCTCAGAAAGCTTTATGTCCATGGCATTTTTACCTTGACACTCGACAACATCATCACTGAAATCAAGCCACTCTAAACAACCTTTGTTGCATCATCAATTGTTCCAATTTTCCTGTTATCAATGTATTTGTCTTACTAAAACACTTTGTGGCACAATACATTTTATTTACTTGTGAAGTATTTTGAAACACATTATTTTTGCACTGACATTTCGTTTCTTGCACTAATATTTCTTTTGTTGCTCATTGTCACTAATTTTGTTCCAATCACACATGGACATATTGTTTCAATTACACATCAAGTCTATCACTCCAACTGTCAGTGTTCTCCATATTTACTACAAATTTTTGTATTTACACAATCTCATAGAAAATATGCTTCTATCTACAAAAAAATTTAGCAAAAATATGCAACAGCCAAAAGGGTTTTTTTTTTTTTAAAGTTGAACAACATGTCAGTGTAGCTTGGCTACTTGTATTTGCTTATAATTTTGTCAATCAAAATTTCATTTTATTTTAATACAAATGGAGTTATAGCTTTTGTGATACCATAAATGTAGAAAGTTATCTAAAAAGAACTATTTTCTATATGTGTTGTAGCTTTTGGAAAAAAAATACTTATTTTTTGAGTTTAGTTCTCAATAATCTTTGATTTATGTAACTATAACATGGTTACATTTCTTTTCAATTTATTTTAATACAATAGGACTTTGAGCTTCTGCGATACGATACGATAAATTTAGAAAGTTATGTGAAAAAACTACTTTACGTATGTAGTGTAGTTTCTGCAAAAAAAAACCTTTATTTTTGAGCTTAAATTGTTACAATTTTTATTATTTTAGTATGATCTTATAATAGAATCATGGTATGTGAAAACTATTCATGCCTTTTCCTGCTAGTGCAATAACATCCTTGTTGGTTTTCCATGCTTTGGTTTCCCTTCAGTCTATAGGGGATTCAGAATTTAGTCCCAAAATGCATCCAAAAATACTCCCATTTTTAATCTCATCACAAATATAAATGCATAATTTTGAAATTCTAATCCATGGGATGGTGTTGGGAATGTAAATTTTCTATAGTTAAGTTATGTGATTTGTTTGGGTAAAATCCTAAAAAAAATCTCTCCCTGAATATAACCATAAAGCTCTCTCTCAGAATTTTAGAGAGCAGTTTCAGGATCCAATACTGTGATGGAGGATCACAGTTTTCTAAAGTGGAATAAGAAGAGATTGTTAGATTCTTCTTCATTCAAAAACGTTCTCAACTGAAGCAATGAATTCAATCTAGCTCTTGTGCGTTGTCACATTGCCTTGAAGAATAATTACAATGCCAATGATTTTACTACAGACTCTGTCAATTTTCTTACCATGTTTATTTGTTAGGATCTTCGAAATATAACCTCCCCTTCCTTGCGACAGTTTTCTTGACCTTATTGTTACTTTGAGCTTTCATTGACAGAGCCATTCCTAATGAAAATTAAACATAGAAGAGCACTTATTTCTTACTCGAAACGACATCAATCACAATGCTTAAATTCCAGCTGTCACGGGACGTTTTCATTAGGCCTTGACCTTATTTTCCATAACTATTCATATTTTTACAAGAAATGGACGATCTAATTGATACCAGGTATATTCTCATGCTCTATATATTGGCAGCCATCAAAGAAGATACAAAATTGATTTAAGGGAGACGGAACTAGCTGTGAAAATTGGAGTTTTTGAGTTGTCCAACATGAAGGCTTCCAACCATCTATTCTTTATTTCTCTTGGGTAGAGAAGCTTTTATAATTTTTTTTTTTTTTTTTTTAAGGTGCAGTTGACCAGACAAATTTTGAAGACTCCCTCTTTTCATTGTTTCATTTTTAGGTAGGAAATTTTAATTTTCAAGTAATTAGCTCGTCATAGTAATTCACTGACCAAGACATCTCAAACCCATGACAAATCTTGCCATCGTGTTGGATGTATAAATTTGTGTGCATTTTAATTCATTTCCATTCACATAGTCATTGTTCTACCACATTAGCATTCCTCTCAAGTGGTTACTCTCTTATGCAAATCCTTGAGCACTTGAGCTTCCCACAGGATCCATTCAATAGACCGTGGCCAAGTTTCTTGTGGTCTGTCCTCTTTGTTGAATCTTTGTTTCCTCTCTTCAGGTGACAATGATGTAAGGTATTCAGTGTTAAGCACAAACCAATCTCACAAGACGATATTCTTGCTCTAGGGCTCTAAGGTGGTGACTTTTTTCCATTGGTCATGACTCTCTTCACAACCATTACCATACATTGCTCATCCGACGGTTATCTCGTCACATACCACATAAATAGAAGAACAATTAAGTTTTCTCAGCAAAATACAAAAAATAATTAGAGACTTACTTATACAAGAAAAACAAGAGCAGTGGCATCCCCATCACATGTCTCTTGTTTTAATGTAACTATGTATATTTGATGGATTGACTTAAAATAGTTCTTTTGTCTAGTATAGAAGAAACGTTGAAATATTATGCTATGTTATATAAATATTTTAACTCGATATATATATGATTGAGTTAAAATACATAAAAAATAATAATAATAATTATTATTATTATTAATTATTAATAAATAAACCAACCTAGATCCATTTTAACTCTGAGTCTATAAAGTGCCAAGAGGGAACAAATTTCTCAAGGCGCAAACCATTCCTTAAATTTTGCACTATAAAAAGAGGTTGCACATTGAGAGCAAAAAAGATGTTTACACCTTGAGAGATTTGATACTCTCAGCATAACAGATCTGGAGTTAAGATGGATCTAGACAAGTTTTATTGTAAGTATGTATATGCATCATGTTTTGTTATTTTATTGTAACTATGTATATGTTCTTCTTTTTTTTTAAGTATAGAATGAGTAATTAACGAAGATAAATATGTATATTTGTTGGTATGGAATGAATAATTAAGAGGTTACTAAATAATTAATAATTAATAATAAGAGGTTACTTATTTATTTTAAGATAAAAGTGGATATATATATCTCCATGATGAACCATAAGTACAGCCAATGGATTTTAATCTTGTAGGAATTTGATCTTCATTTTGATTCCCCTAAAAGCGAGAAGACTTATTCTTTTTGAATTCATCCCTGATTTACCAACAAATAATCAAGGGTCACCAATGAATGATGTTTTTCCTTATGAATATGTGTTTGTCATATCAATTGATGACCCTTGGTATGGCAACATTTTACTATATCTTCAAACTCAAAATTTCAACCCTAACCTTTCTCCCAATGACCGATGATGCATTCACCACCAAGCCCCTTAGTATCTCCTCATTAGAGATGTGTTATATTGATGAGGCATCAACACTATCATGTGAAATTGCCTCACCCTTGACAGGAAAGAACAAGTCCTTAATGAATGCAAAAATGGAGCATGTGGTGCCTACCTAGCAAGGATGGCCACTGCCTAAAATATTCTCCATGTTGGTTATTTTTGGCCCACACTCTTTCACGATTGTATTAAGGCAGTCAAGTGATTCGATTATTTCCAACTATACTCTAACAAGGTCAGAGCACCCCCTTCTCCCTTACATCCGGTTATTATTGTTGGCCCCTTCTGCAAATGGGGCATTGATTTCATGGATTGCAACCCAGCATCTCAAAATGGCCACAAGTACATAGTAGTTGTTGCTGACTACTTCACCAAGTGGGTCAAAGCTATTTCCACCTTCAACAACACTACTGACACTACTACTCATTTTTTCTTTAATCATGTCATCATGCGGTTCTACATCCCTTAGGAGCTTGTGTGTGATCATGGAACTTTGAGAATGATATTTTTCAAGAAATATCTCACCTCCTTGGGTTTACACACGATTTTTCTTCCCCATACTACCCCCAATCTAATGGTTAGGTGGAAGTTGCTAATAAGTTCCTCGAAACCATGTTACAATGTATGGAAAACAAACACAAAACAACCTAGCATCACATGATTTTCTCTACTACGTGAGTGTATTGCATGTTAGGCAAAACATCCATAGGATTTAATCCCTTCCATCTAGTACACGGGGTCAAATTTGTACTTCTCATCGATTGTGAGATCCCCATGTTGGGCACCACAATCAAACTTCTCCCTGACACTACTCCCCTCAAACAAAAAATTATATAACTGTAGCACATTGATGAATATTGATGGGAATCTCTCCAACTAAAAGAAGCCAATAAAAAATTCACTAAAGCCTCTTCTGATCACAACATCACACTATGTTCCTTTAACAAGGGGGATTTAGACCTCTAATACAACGTTTCCAATGAAGCTTTAGGAAAGGGAATTTCAAGACTTTATGGAAGGGCCCATACATTGTCAAACATTTCCTTATCAAAGGATTATACATGCTAGCAAAGCTGTATGGAACATGTATCAAAGGTCCCATTAATGGACTCTACTTCAAGAAATTTCACCCTTAACCACACACAATGTTTTCCCTTACCATGTTGACATGTACCATGATTTACTTTTTTACAATTTCCTCACCACAGATGTACCCTAAACTATACTCATCTCCTGTGTCACAAAAGGATCAACCATGATTTCATTGATGGTTCTTTTTGATGGTCACAACATCTCACTACAGAAACTTGGGCCATTTACTTTCCTGATTAGACCACCCTGCATTAGAACGATATCTGCATTGGGTCAGTCACTAATAATCAAGTAGAATATGATGCCATTATTAGCCTCTTGGCAGACACTTCCCAGTTAAGTATCTTCCACCTACATATATTCCTTGATTCCCATCTTGTTGTCGTGCAATTGAATCATACCTTCCAAATTCATTATCCTTGCCTATTTCAGAAATACCCGCATGCCCAACTATTAGTACATGATTTTGATCATGTAACATTCTCTAATATTCCAAGGTATCAAAACCATGTAATAAATCACATTGCTAACCACATCTTAGACTAGAAATTGTTCCATACAAACCATTATCAAGATATCTAAAGCATCAACATACATGATCCATCATAACATAAGCAATAAACATCATACATACAAGACACACAATAATGAGCTGCAAAATCCATTCTCATTCATTATATATATATATATATATATATATATATATATATATATAAGGTTTGAGTACAACAAGAGGTAATCACCATCAAAAAATGAATCATCATACAAAAATTGGGAGCATCCTCATAATGGGTGCTTCCCCTGGTACAACATCAACATCTATGGTTGTCAAGTAGGCTCATGTCCTACACCACCTACTAGAGGACCACCTACCTCCCTCTACTCGAGGCCAAAATCGGTCATGTTGTAGTAGCTGCAACTGCTACCCTCCACAAGATACGTTGCCACTCTCTCTCCTCTAGGGTCACTAACCCTGAAACCTCCTCACCTAACAAGGCACATCCTGCCTCTTGTAAGCCTAGCATGAGAGGTGATAACCGTACTCGAGAATCCATCTCTCTCTCACGAGTGGCCCTCTCCCTCTCCTATGTGGTCCTTAGCTGGTCCCAAATCCTGGTGTTTTCCTCTCAGAGAGTGTCCACATCACCCCCATCACCAGGGGGTGTGCCACCAATCTGTAGTCACAACCGTTGACCTCGAAGCTCCTCTACATCCCCCTCTCAAGGACATCCCTATCCTGCATGAGCTCCCCCTACAGCCTCACCTATCTCTAGCTGTCACCCACGAGGTCCAACATATTTAGGAAAAAAATGTCAATCATAAGAACATGAGTGATATTTAAGAGAATACAAATCAATGAAAGTAGATGAATAACATGTACACATAGATACCTATGAGACCCCACCCATCACCTGGCGGAAATCCCATGTCTGGATCACTCCACATGTATGGAAACTCTAGGATGATCTAAGGATTGGAAAAGCACCAACCCTTCACCTACTCGGTCGAGTACCAACCAATCTCACCTCCACCTACTCGTTGCATCAACGGTTCCCGCCACTTGATCCATGGGTTGTGGGGTGGTGTCAGATCTACATGAATCATGGGTCTAATAAAAACGACCCACTCATAGATAAAGTTGCATAGGATAATACCATAACTAAAGTCTTGGAGCTACCTCCGCAACACCTGATTCAGTTGGTCAATCATGCCTCTATGGACCACCCGTGCCCATTCAAAGAAAATACCTGAGTGCGACCACTCAAGTACGGCAATCAAAATCCCCATAATCCTTTGGGGAGAAAAATTATCAATGAAATAAACAATCATAGTTATTGTGCCCAAATGCTTAAATCTAGTATGTTGCCAATCATGATGCCTATGGCATCAAACGACTTAGGGCTACAATACTCCTTGGCCCAATTAGCTAGTTGAATCCACTCCTAGGAGGATCAACTACCACACATCATTAACCCCTTCACGAAGTAAATATCGGTCTCCATCGATACAGAAAAATCTTTGTGTCATATCACGAACAACTCTCGGGCCTGATCTCACCCACTATGACAAAGTGTAGAAACTCCTCCGATCATATCAGGGGGTTCTTAAGAAACTTCAGAATCCGCTACCTTGCCATACTTTGGCTCTACTGTGAATCCATAGCCACATTTGTACGCAATTTCGACCAATCCTGCTAACGCCAACCCACCATCAGTGAGGTAAGGTGCATTTCAGTCAACAAAACAAAAGTCAAAAACTAAAAAAATCACTACTTGGGCACATCCTCATGATTGTTCAACTAACAGCCATGAGGATCATGTGACTATTTAGCTAACAGTTATGTGCATACCCTCTCACATGTGCGAGGAACAACTGTGATCATCATCATGACTGTCTCTCCCATAGCACGAGGGTTTGTTAGAGTCGGTCTTTACATCCCTCCGTCAGAGATCATTTATCTTATTTCATTTCATTTTTAGGTGTCTCATACAGTTCACTTATCCACAGTCCATTAGAGGAATGCCATAATCTGACGAAAGGGTCTTGTTACTCATTCCCCTCATGTCTTGTACCTGCTGGCTCAAGTCTTTTCATCAAAGTTCATCAAATTCAATGACAGTCAATGAGAGTCATGTCAGTCATAGGTCTAGGGTTTCACAAATTGTGTCTTCAAAAGTGTTCAATAATGCCAGCAGGCTAGAGGAAGGTTCTAAACAAGTTTTTATTTCACAAAATTTCATCATCATATGAATGGATTATGACTTTTCTTCAAAACTCTTTTTTGAAGAAAATTCGACATTTCATCTTTTGTAATAAATTGCCATGTAATTTTCAAAAGTTTTTCAGTTGTTGAATTCTCCAGGCGCAGCCCTGGTCTTCCTTTGTCAAGACATGCCACTATCCCTGCAAAAATAACCAAAAGATTCATCATTTAAGCCAAAATCAAAAAGGAAATTTGAAAAATAGAGTTGTATTAAAATGTGAAAAAGTGTCGATGCCAAACATTACAAATATGGGTTTTTGAGAACAAAAATCAAAGCCACTTCTTTATAAAGATATTTCTATGCGTATCAATGTCATTTGCATCCAAGAGATCAGAGAAAGTCGACGTTTAGTGGTGAGAGGGCGATTTTCAAAGCCAAGAGTTTTTAGAGTGCGCGCGACGCATTGGGTTAGAGCGCGGCACGCATAGGCCGCGATGCATTGGGCCTCCTGCCACAGTGCTTTTCTCCACTGGCGTGGCGCATCCACGAGGCGCAGTGCACTGGGCTTGCGCGCGGCGCACAGAACCTCCAAGACAAGAAATCATCGTGGCTTCAATAAAAATCAAACCCATCACTCCAATAGACATGTTCATTGCTTGAAACATCCATTGCTATGCCAAGAGGTCAAATGAAATCGGCTTGAGTGTTGGAGGAGTGAATTTTGTGTTTGAGAGTCGAGACTATGCGTTGAAGGTGCGCGTAGCGCGTTGGAGGAGGTCGCGGTGCATATAGACCGCGTGGCAGATTGGGCGCAAATTGTCTGTGTAAATTTGCACTGTCGCGGCGCATCCAGGAGGCGCGGCGCACTGGGTTTGTGCGCGACGCACAGAGCCGACAGGCTGGCTTTATATCACTTCTGTCATCAAAACTCAAAAACACGCCATTTCTTCTGCTCCAAGTAAGTTCAAGAGTTCTTCTATTGAATTTATCTTGTGTTGGGTATTGTTTAGAGGGAAGATTTAAAGGTTCAAGGCGTGAGAATATAAACCCTATATATCAAACGCTGCTCCTTTGGGGTTGTGAAATTGGTGTTTTGAAGTTATGATTTTGGTGCCAAGTTTCTTGTCCCACTTGTGATCCCTTCCCCTTCATAGTCCTATCATTATAGTTAATCCCTTATCCTCTAACCTCCCAAACCACTCATATCCCTACTTCCCATTTTCCCTATCCTAAAATCCCATAATTCCCTATCATTCTCCCTCTTCCATATCACTTGCAAAATCCCTAAATCCCCACATCCCTCAAAGTGACTGTTTGCACATTTTAAATTTCACTTGGCACACTCCATCACCCACTTTTCCCACTATCCCATATTCCTCACAGTCCCTCATTTCCCTTTGGCACATTTGGTAGTGGAAATAAAAAACCTATTTCTCTTTGTCAAACTAATCAAACATGCACATTGCAGCACCATGACAGAGACAGATTCTTCATATGAGCAAGATAGTGACTCAACCACTGCGCTTAATGTGTTGGGAAGGCCTCGTAAGGGTGGCTGACATGTCAGAGAAGAGCCCACTTCCTTGACTCAATTGCAGGCCTGCCCGCTTGCAATGACATGCTTTCAGCAACAGTCATGCTTTCAGTATTGTGAGATGATTGCTCAGATCCAGCATCATCCAGAGTTAGTTCGGTTGTTTGTTTTGCATCTGCATGATGGTCATGTCACTCTTGCTGGAGTAAACTTCACCTTGACACCAGAAACCATTTCTGAGGCCACTGGGATACTGAATATACAAAGAGTGGAACAAGAGGCAGCAGCTGGATAGAGCATATTATGAACCTTACATCAAGCCTAGCACTCAGCAGGGTATTCCCATTCCAGTTTCTGAAGGAATCTTATGCGCCATTGATGAGACTCATTATCAGATACTTCAGCCGTGAATTCCGCTTCTCACGCCTCTATGCATACCATATCAGGTTATTGATGCATTTCACGACATTCCGGTTGATGAACATTATTTCATGTGCTGAAACATCGAGAGGATGACCACTCTTGTGCAGAAGAAGACTCCTAAACAGCAGTACAATAGCATTTATCACTATGCGCTCATCAAGATCATTGTTGTACATCAACTTGGCCTGCAGGGTATCACATGGGAAGACTTCATTTCCCGTGACTTCTTCATAGCTTCAGCAGCTCATCAGGAGGTTGTCCATGATGTGGGTGAACCTTCACAACAGCATGGAGGTCGGGAGGCAGAGACTACTAGTGTGCCGACATATGTCACCTATCAGAGAGGCACGAGGGGATTGTTTGCAGCACCTCGATGAGTACTATCTCCACCTGGGGTGGAAGGGGTCTCGTTGCCATCATCAGCAGCATAGGTACAGGTATAGGATAGAGGCAAGAAGCCAATGCAGGACGAGGGGCCTTCAGGTGAGCGGGACTTTATTCTTTTTCAGGATGACGATACAGACATGGGCCCGCAAAATGCACATATTCGAGAGATTATCCAGGAGCAGCAGATAGAGATCAAAGTCTTGTCCCTTGACTTGGAGAGGACTAAGTGGACCATGAAATACTTGGAGCAGAGGAACAAACAGCTTGAATATCAGCAAGCAATCATGGAATTGCAAAACATCTGGGAGAATCGTCAAGCTACCCAAAGGAGGAGGATTGAATTCACGTCATTGGAGCAAGAGATTAATGATGATCGGGAGTCTTGGCTCGAGAGAATCAACATCCACTTGGAGAGACTGTTGGACAAGGCTGATAGGGATAAAGCATTGTTGAGACACATGGTTTTCCATTACAGGGCCCGAAATATGAGTTCCAAGGCACGAATAAGGAATCTAAAGGCAAAATTGAAGAAGGCAACAAAGAAGCAAAAGAGGCAAAAGGAGCATGATCGTATTCAGATATTGGCCGAAGCCTCTTTACCCCAGGATGACACTTGATAGAGAAGGTCCAGCCTAAATTTCAAGAAATTTGGAGAAAATTTTGTCAATTTTGAAAATTTTGGTCTAAAACAGGTTTTTCTGCCCAATGCGTAGCGCCACTTGGCGCGCGCTTATAATTGGGAGATCTTCTGGAGGAAAAATTTGCATTTCTGGATTTTTTTATGAAAAGTTATGCATGTTCATGGATTACCTAAGGATTTCATCAAGTTCTGGGTTGCCTAAAGGGTCAAAAACGTGCTAAAAATGACCTTTGTGCCACCTTTTGCACCCACAGGAAGAAGGCTTGGGAGAATGAAGATTTGGACGGGCAAATGACATCCAAATCCAAAAATTTCACTTGGGTTGGAAAGTAGACAGGCAGGGATTTCCAACGAGTTATCTTGTACCAAATTTGGACTTTGGAAAGTGCCTCAGAATCAGCCCCAAATTTGTGCTACGCATAGAGATTCTGGTCGCGCCGCATAGAGGATTTTTGCCTATTTTTCACTGTAAAACTCAGAAATTTGCCCAGTTTTGACTAGTTTTGCTTTTTGATGTAATTATTAATCTATCTTGATGTAACCTAATGACTATGATATAATTTTGGCACATATTTACTTGTTCTAGAGGATTCATTCACTAAAAAGTGAAAATTTAATGAATGAATCAGTTTCCTATCATATAGAGGCAAGTTGTTTGATTGCCTAGATTTCAGTGATTTGTTTAGAATTGGTTGAAACAGCTCCTAGAATGATGAGCTTGACCCCTAGAGGTAAGGGAATGGGTTGGGCTAGTCTATATCATGTATTTTCTGAGCCATTTTCAGGGTTGGACACTTGGGATTGCTAGGCATTTCATTGTACATTCATTTTCAGCATTTTTGGCAAAGGAAAGACCAGGGTTTTGCAGCACTTGTTGGGATCCTTGTGGCTCTATGTTTTGATGGTGTTTTTCTTCATGTAATTTTAAGTTCATTGATGTTTTATGTATGCTATTTCCCTTCTTTTTGCTTCTGAAAGCAAACAAATTAAGTGACAAAGGTAGAATTCACTAGCTTGTTGTTCTCTGCCTGGTAATTTTGTTTAATTCTCAATGTTTTCTTCAGTTTGAAGAGGATCCTTGATACCCTCTTGCCCTCTTCAGCTCCTTAGCAGTTGTTTCTATCCATTCATTGAATATAAAGCATCAAAACTTCTGCCTACCTTGCCCCAACTGGAACTCTGCAAAAATTTGGCCTCATCCCCGGACCCAAATTTGCCTTTCCCTTTTTTCAACAAAACCCCCCAAAAACTCAAATTAAATCCTTGCACTTCATACCTAGCCTAAGATTAGTTGTAAAATCAGTCATCTCAAGCCCCATCTAGTTATCTTTTGCTGAGATTGACCCGGAGAGAGCCCTATCCTGTCCTCGTAGGGCTATCTACGAGGCTGAGCATGGTTTGATGTGGACCTAGAAGCTTACCTTTTCAGCCTGAGGTAAATCTAGGCTCTAACATAGTGGCGACTCCACTGGGGAACTGATTTGATTGTTTGTTAGTATTATTCGTTTTGAAAATACAGACGAAGTCTGAAGATTAGCTAGGTAGCCTTTGAAACGCTTTTTCTTTGCATTAGTGCAAGTAGATAAACGCTACTTCAGTCAATCTCTGGTCTAGTCTCATTAACGGAAAATCTAACCTGCAAACACCCCAGTACATTTGATGATTCTATGCTATGGATGATAAGCTTAGGATTTGATAGGCTGAGAAAGTTGTTTATGTCCCTTTGATCTTTTGAAAACAACACACTGGCTTCAAAGAGATATACCAGAGCTAATCCAGATCCAAATCCTCCTCCTGTTTATGAAAATCCCAATTTGATTCCAAGACTTCTTCGTCAAGAGAGTTCTAAGACTCTTGTTTTCAAATCCCATCCATGCCCTGTGATTTTCAAGTATCTTGAAGAGCTTGATTTTGATGCATGGTTTGAGTTATCCTTGTTTGAAACCAAATCCGAAAGTGTTTTTGGTTCCACAGTCCCGAATCCATACTTTGTTGCAGCTCTTGAAATTGAAAAATCCAATAAGTCCATTGAGAATTTTATTTTAAGACAGCTCCAGACTGAAATTGAGGCTTCAAATATCGCTGATTTCCTAGAAGCTACATCTACCACCCTTGGATCTTCCGTCACGACATTCAACTCAAAGAGTCCCACTGAACCCCCCTTCATTCCCACTATCCCTGTGCAGCCTATTGTCACATATCCAAAGTCTGCAGTAAATTCGCCTCCATCTACTCCTTCTACATCCAACATTGCTTCTCCTCCGCACACCCCGCCTCATACACCTCACACATTAGCTGCACCTACTCCCCCAAAATCCCCCAGACCGAATCCACCAAGAGTGATGACTGCCCGTTTTGCACCTCTCGCGATGCCTCAAGTTTTAGATGATATGCCCACAAATTATCAAAGAAAAATTCCTTTGTTTGATGTCACTCCTCATAGCATTACCGCTCAGTAACATGTGGACAGAATGGCAGATTTTTGTGACCTTCATGAGATCGATGCAGAAATTGTGACAATGAGATTGTTTGCACAGACATTTAGTGGTGAAGTTATGAAATGGTTCAGAGCTTTGCCCACTGCTAGTATTGCTACATTGGACGACCTACAAAGACAATTCTTAGATCGTTGGGAAATCAAGAAAAATCCTCTTTAGATTCTTCAGGGGTATGAGCATATCAAGCGAAATGTTGGTGAGTCCGTTCAAGATTACTGCATTAGATTCAATTCAGTTTACAAAGCAATTCTTGGATCATCTAAGGCCACTTGTGGGGCTAGCCATGATGAAGTTTCCAGATGGTTTTGATGCTAACATGGCTTATCAACTCAGAGAGGGAGAGCCTGCCACAATGGAAGATATGCAAAAGATCGCGGTCAGTGTTGAAGCAAATCTGCTGGCCAAGAGGGCAAGAGTAAGAGCAGAAAAGAAGGTCACAATTAAAGAAGAGTCGTCTTCGATAGATCAATTACTTCGGAAGGTGGAGTAGATGTTCGAAAGGGTGAAGCTTGAGAAACCTGAGCCACAAATTAGAAATCCTAACTTTCGTGGCCAGCAGCAGCCACAATATAGAATTAAACAAAGAGAACAATGAGCCCAAGATCAGACAGCGTAGCAGCCAATACAACCACCTCTGCAGCAAAATTTTGTGCATGGACCGGAATCCGATTTGGAAGAGCATGTGATAGGGGAAGAAAATCACTTCTTTACTCCAGATGATTTGCCTGTTTATATTACTGAATAGGAGGAGCATGCAGAAAGTTCAACTGTACACAAAGATGCAGATTTCATTCTAGCAAATGACACGGTTTTGGAAGAAGAATCAGATGAGTACCAAAGAGGTTATATGAATGCTTTGTCTGCCCATCAGCGCCAATATTCACTTAGAAACAAAGATGTGCCTATTAACCCAATTCAAAATAGGAAGGAAGCTTCAGCATCAAAGAATGATTCACCTGTTGTACAAAAGAAAGGGAAAGAGGCAGTTGATCCTAATATCAGCAAATCACCATTAGCGGAAAAATCAAATCAGCCAATTGCATCGAAGGAAAAGGAAAAGAAAGATGTCCCAGTTAAAGAGGTAGAAAAGATTTCAGCTTTTAGTGTAGAAAATGGAATTTCTAAATTGAAGGTATCCATTCCCTTGACTGAAATAATGAGGAACAACAGTTATAGAGGGCAAGTTTCTAAAATTTTGAATTTTGATCCAATGTCTGATATGGTGAATGTCGAAGATGATCAACCCGAATTGATTTTTATGCTAGCATTGAGTGGTGAGTCTCCAGATAGTGATGTGCCACATTTTTATATCAGTTTAAGGTTACATGATTTTGTGTTGCATAATGCTATGTTTGATTCCGGAGCTTCCCACAATCTTATGTCGAAGGCTATCATGGAGAAGTTGCGTCTGGACATCACTAGGAAATACCATGATCTTTATTCATTTGATTCCAACAGAGTAAGATGTATTGGGCTCATCAAAGATTTGGTTGTAAGTCTAGATCAAATCCCAACGAAGAATGTTTTGATGGATATTGTTGTGGCGAACATTCCTCCTAGATTTGGTATGCTTCTTTCCAGGTCTTGGGGAGCGAAATTGAAAGGGACATTACAACTAGATTTCTCCTATGCAACGATTCCTATGTTTGGCCAAATGAGAAAATTGTACCGGGAACAAAAAATGAAATACATGATCATAAGCAAGGAGAAACCGATCAATCATCCGATTAATTATGTACATACAAATCTAGAGTCTTTTGTTTTGTATTCAGATAGTTTCAATGATATAGATAGTCAGTTAGTAGAAGCAGAAAGTATTCCAAAAATAACAGAGAATTTCAGAGAAATTTTGAAGAAAGAAGGACAAGAACAACAAACCACCGTTGAGAAATCAGCTAAAGATAATGGACAACAAGCAGGAAAAACAGAGCCAGTAGAATTTCAGCACTTAGAAGAAGATGAAGAGGGCCTGTGGACCATGGATTTCGATGGTGCAGTGGGAAATGATGGTGCTAGAATTGGTATTTGGGTACGCAGTCCTTTTTCCGCTCCGAACAAAGTGCCTAGTAATGTGCGGGTATATTCTTACAAGCTAGCTTTTGATTGTTCGAACAATGAGGTTGAGTACGAAGCTTTGATTGCTGGCCTAAAAATTCTAAGGAAGCTGAATGCTAAGAGGATTGCAGTATATGGCGACTCCAAGTTAAAGGTGAATATCAAGCAAAACATCCTCGGATGCGAGCTTACCGAAATGCAGTCCTAGATATCCTGAAATTGTTTTCAGATTATACCTTCATGTGTGTGCCTCGTATTCAAAATGAAATTGTTGATGCACTTGCCAAGGCAACGAGTAATTTGAAGATTCTTATGAACTCAAGCAATAAATTCGAAATCCATGTCAAGCATCGTCTGACTGTCCCGGACAATCAGAGATATTGGCAAGTGTTCCAAGACGATGAGGAGATTGACGATTTTCTGCAAAACAAAGGTAAGTTCAAAGATACCTCAATTGATGTAGAATATGATGATGGTGAAGATGATGTGTAGATAAATCAAATGGAAGTGTTGTAGCTAAAGGATAACATAATTCCTAAAGGCTTGATACCTTTAGAAGAACTCTTCGATCAAGATGACGTAGCCCGCAAGCCAACATTGCAGCCAACAGAAAAGGGTGTTGAAGAGGTCAATATCGGAACAACTGCAAATCCAAAAATGGTAAAACTATCCAAAGCATTGCCACATAAGGTAAAAGCCAAATATATCAGTTTGTTGTCATCTTTTGCTGATGTGTTTGCTTGGGATTATTCTGACTTGAAGACATATGATACCAATATAATTCAGCACATTATTCCCATTAAGCCTCATCAGAAACCTTTCAGACAGAAGTTGAGAAGGCTAAATCCAAAACTGATTCCATCAATTGAAAAGGAGATAAACAGGTTGTACAAATCAAGAATCATTGTTCCCATCAGATTTTATGACTGGATTCTAATTTGGTGCCCGTACGAAAGAAGACAGGTGAGATTCGCTTGTGCATTGATTTTAGGAATCTCAATAAAGTTTCATTGAAGGATAATTATCCATTGCCCAAAATGGATCATATACTTCAGTGAGTAGTTGGAGCATCTCGAATGTCACTACTCGATGGCTATTCCGGATATAACCAAATTTTGGTCCATGAAGATGACCGGGATAAAACAGTGTTCACCACTCCGTGGGGAGCTTTTCATTACGCCAAAATGCCTTTCGGTTTGAAGAATGCGGGTGCCACATTTCAACGGGCGATGGACTTGGCTTTCACAAATGATAAGGACGTCTTTTTGGTTGTGTACCTTGATGATCTGACCGTGTTTTCCAAATCAGATGAAGAACACATGTATCATCTGAAAATTGTATTTCAAAAGTGCAGAAAATATGGTGTGTCGCTGAATCCGAAGAAGAGCTTGTTTGCAATGGATGAGGGCAAACTACTTGGGCACATTATCTCAAAAGATGGCATTCATATTGATCCATCACATGTAGAAGCGATTCAGAAAATTGATCTTCCCCGGAATAAGAAGGAGATTCAATATTTTAATGGTAAGATGAATTTTTTACGCCACTTTGTGCCTAACCTTGCTGAACATCTAAGAGAGATTACAAACATTCTTAAGAAGGACAACCAAGTGAAGTGGACGGAAGAGGCTGTAAAATCTTTCAATTTAGTCAAATTGGCACTTTTTCAGCTCTGGTTCTAATTAGCCCGGACTACAGTCAGGATTTTATATTGTTTTCTTTTGCTTTAGAGCATACAATGACAGTTGTATTAATGTAGAAAAGAGATGAGTATGAAAGACCAATTGCTTTCTTCAGCCGAACTATAAGAGATGCAGCCTTGAAGTACAACATCATTGAAAAGCAGGCCCTTGCACTTGTAAAAGCATTGAAAGATTTTCGGGTATATATTTTGCATTCTCATACTTTGGCTTATGTTCCTAACGCTGCTGTCAAGGATGTTTTAGTGCAGATAGATCCGGAAGGAAGAAGAGGAAAGTGGATTGCAGCTTTGTTGGAGTATGATGTGGAGATAAAGCCCACCAAGCTTGTTAAAGGACTGGGATTGGCAAAGTTAATGGCTGAATCAAACTTGCACAACTTAGACATAAATCTGATCGCTGTTATGTCCAATGAGAATGAGGAAGGTTCATCAATTCAGGTATCCGAAATGTTTGTTCTTTCCCCATGGTATTCAGATATCATATATGTGCTGCAGAATTTGTCACCACCACCCGGCATGACTAGAAACAAAAGTAGAACTCTCAAATTAAAGGATGCTAAGTTTTGCATTCTAAATTCTGCACTTTATTGGAAAGATCTTGGTGGTATTCTATTGAATCATTTGGTGGAAGAAGAAGCAAAGTAGGTCATGGAGGATTTCCACAAAGGAGATTGTGGCAGTCACCTTTTTTGGAAAACAACGGCCAATAAAATTCTGAGAGAGGGGTACTATTGGCCAACATTGTTCGTTGGTGTATATAAGGTTGTCAAGAGCTGTCATAAATGTAAGATTTTTGAAGGAAGGCAGAAATTACAGCCTTTGCCGCTTAAGCCCATTGAAGTGAGTGCCCCTTTTCAGCAGTGGGGGTTCGATTTCATTGGTGAAATTCATCCCGCTTCTTTTGGTCAGCATCGGTGGATTCTCACGGCAACAGATTATTTCACGAAATGGATCGAAGCAATTCCCACCAGACAAGCTACGGATGCGGTAATTATTTCATTCCTTGAGAATAACATCTTGTCTCGTTTTGGTTTCCCAAATAAGTTAATCATTGATAACGCAACAACTTTCAAATCAAAGAAGATGATTGAGTTTTGTAACAAATATAAAATCATTTTGGGTCACTCAACTATCTATCATCCGCAAGGCAATGGTTTGGCGGAGTCTTCTAACAAATCTTTAGTCAACATCATTAAAAAGCTGCTGGAAATAAACAAGAAGAGTTGGCATAAGAAGTTGGTCAATGCACTTTGGGCAGATCGGGTCAGTCAAAAGAAATCCATTGGTATGTCTCCCTTTGAGCTTATTTATGGCATCGATACAGTGTTTCCTACCTCTTTAGCAGCTCCGGTAGTTAAAATTCTTCAGGAGGCCGGCAGTGAGGAAGATCCTATGCAGAGAAGACTAAACCAAATGGTCCATTTGCAGCAGAAAGGAGAAGAGGTTTTCCAAAACACCTCAAAGTTGCAGGAGAGGATTAAGAAAATCTATGAAAGAAAAGCGAAGGCGGACAAATTCCAGTTGGAGGAAGTGGTGCTAAAATGGGATGCAAGGAATGAAGAAAAGGGTAAGCACGGTAAGTTCGAAAATCTCTGGAAAGATCCCTTCAAAATTGCTGCATATCGTGGTTAGAATGCTTTTCTTCTGAAGGAGATGAACGGGGAAGAATGTCCCGGAGGGATGGTCAATGGTTGGCTGCCCAAGCAGTATCATTTCTGAGTTGTTTCTGTTGTCTACATTTTCACTGTATATACCATTTTATTTCAGTTTCATTGCAAGTATGTGTTGTGATATTTTCTTCAGTTTGGGGCCCAAAGTGAAGGCTATAATTCTGAAGAAAGATTTCAGTTTTGGGTTCAGTTTGTCGAGTCAGTTTTTCAGTCATTTTGGTTTCATAATTGAGTCGGTTTGAGTCAAGTTTCAGTCAATAATGAGTCAAGAGTCTTGTGTTAATTTGTCAAAATAATGGACTCCATAGCCCAATGGACGAAGGCACTATCTATCTCTCCCAGAGATCTGTCGTTCTTGGCACCTCTAAGGAGCTACCATCCCCATTGGAGCCAATGTTAGAGTCGGTCTTTACATCCCTCCGTCAGAGATCATTTCTCTTATTGCATTTCATTTTTAGGTGTCTTATGCAGTTCACTTATCCACAGTCCGTTAGGGGCATGCCATAATCTGACGGAAGGGTCTTGTCACTCATTCCCCTCATGTCTTGTACCTGCTGGCTCAGGTCTTTTCATCAAAGTCAATGACAATCAATGAGAGTCATGTCAATCATAGGTCTAGGGTTTTACAAATTGTGTCTTCAAAAGTGTTCAATAATGCCAGCAGGCTAGAGGAAGGCTCTAAACAAGTTTTTATTTCACAAAATTTCATCGTCATATGAATGGATTATGACTTTTCTCCAAAACTCTGTTCTGAAGAAAATTTGACATTTCGTCTTTTGTAATAAATTGCCATGTAATTTTCAAAAGTTTTTCAGATGTTGAATTCTCTAGGCACGGCCCTGGTCTTCCTTTGTCAAGACATGCCACTATCCCTGCAAAAATAGCCAAAAGATTCATCATTTAAGCCAAAATCAAAAAGGAAATTTGAAAAAAAGAGTTGTATTAAAATGTGAAAAAGTGTCAATGCCAAACATTACAAAGATGGGTTTTTGAGAAACAAAAATGAAAGCCATGTCTTTATAAAGATATTTCTATGTGTATCAATGTCATTTGCATCTAAGAGATCAGAGAAAGTCGAAGTTTAGTGGTGAGAGGGTAATTTTCAAAGACAAGAGTGTTTAGAGTGTGCGCGACACGTTGGGTTAGAGCACAGCGCACATAGGTTGCGCGACACATTGGGCCTCCTACCACAGTGCTTTTCTCCACTGCCGCGGCGCATCTAAGAGGGGCGGCGCATTGGGCTTGCGTGCGGTGCACAGGACCTCCAAGACAAAAAATCATCCTGGCTTCAATAAAAATCAAACCCATCACTCCAATAAACATGTTCTTTGCTTGAAACATCCATTGCTATGCCAAGAGGTCAAATGAAATCGGCTTGAGTGTTGGAGGAGTGAATTTTGTGTTTGAGAGCCGAGACTGTGCGTTGAAGGTACATGCAGTGCGTTGGAGGAGGTCGCGGGGCATTGGGCGCAAATTCTCTGTGTAAATTTTCACTGTCACGGCGCACCTAGGAGGCGTGATGCACTAGGTTTGTGCACGGAACACAGAGCTGACAGGCCAGCTTTATATCACTTCTGTCATCAAAACTCAAAAACACGCCATTTCTTCTGCTCCAAGTAAGTTCAAGAGTTCTTCTATTGAATTTAGCTTGTGTTGGGTATTGTTTAGAGGGAAGATTTAAAGGTTCAAGGCGTGAGAATATAAACCCTATATATCAAAAGCTGCTCCTTTGGGGTTGTGAAATTGGTGTTTTGAAGTTATGATTTTGGTGCCAAGTTTCTTGTCCCACTTGTGATCCCTTCCCCTTCATAATCCTATCATTATAGTTAATCCCTTATCCTCTAACCTCCCAAACCACTCATATCCCTACTTCCCATTTTCCCTATCCTAAAATCCCATCATTCCCTATCATTCTCCCTCTTCCATATCACTTGCAAAATCCCTAAATCCCCACATCCCTCAAAGTGACTGTTTGCACATTTTAAATTTCACTTGGCACACTCCATCACCCACTTTTCCCACTGTCCCATATTCCTCACAGTCCCTCATTTCCCTTTGGCACATTTGGCAGTGGAAACAAAACACCTATTTCTCTTTGTCAAACCAATCAAACATACACATTGCAGCACCATGACAGAGACAGATTCTTCATATGAGCAAGACAGTGACTCAACCACTGATCTTAACGTGCTGAGAAGGCCTCGTAAGGGTGGCCGACATGTCAGAGAAGAGCCCACTTCCTTGACTCAATTGCAGGTCGGCCCGCTTGCAATGACATGCTTTCAACAACAGTCATGCTTTCAGTATTATGAGATGATTTCTCAGATCCAGCATCATCTAGAGTTAGTTCGATTGTTTTTTTTGCATCTGCATGATGGTCATGTCACTCTTGCTGGAGTAAACTTCACCTTGACACCAAAAACCATTTCTCAGGCCACCGGGATACTGAATATAGGCGAAGAGTGGAACAAGAGGTAGCAGCTGGATAGAGCATATTATGAACCTTACATCAGGCCTAGCTATTTGAGGCAGCTCAGCAAGGTATTCCCATTCCGGTTTCTGAAGGAACCTTATGCACCATTGATGAGACTCATTATCAGATACTTCAGTTGTGAAGGCCGCTTCTCACGCCTCTATGCATGCCATACCAAGTTATTGATGCATTTCACGAGAGTCAGGTTGATGAACATTCCATATTTCTTGTGCCGAAACATCAAGAGGATGACCACTCTTGTGCAGAAGAAGACTCCTAAACAACATTACAATAGCATTTATCACTATGCACTCATCAAGATCATTGTTGTACATCAGCTTGGGTTGCAGGGTATCACATGGGAAGACTTCATTTCCCGTGACTTCTTCACAGCTTCAGTAGCTCATTAGGAGGTTGTCCATGATGTGAGTGAACCTTCACAATAGCATGGAGGTCGGGAGGCAGAGACTACTAGTGTGCTGGCATATGTCACCTATCAGAGAGGCACGAGGGGATTGTTTGCAGCAGCTCGACGAGTACTATCTCCACCTGGGGTGGAAGGGGTCTCGTTACCGTCATCAGCAGCACAGGTACAGGTACAAGATAGAGGCAAGAAGCCAATACAGGATGAGGGGCCTTCAGGTGAGCAGGACTTTATTCTTGTTCAGGATGACGATACAGACATGGGCCCGTAAAATGCACATCTTCGAGATATTATCTAGGAGCAACAGACAGAGATCAAATCCTTGTCCCTTGACTTGGAGAGGACTAAGTGGACCATGAAATACTTGGAGTAGAGGAACAAAAAAATTGAAGATCAGCAAGCAATCATGGAATTGTAAAACATCCGGGAGAATCATCAAGCTGCCCAAAGGAGGAGGATTGAATTCACATCATTGGAGTAAGAGATTATGATGATCGGGAGTCTTGGATCAAGAGAATCAACATCCACTTGGAGAGACTTCTGGACAAGGCCGATAGGGATAAAGCATTGTTGAGACACATGGTTTTCCATTACAGGGCGCGAAATATGAGTTCCAAGGCACGAATAAGGAATCTAAAGGCAAAATTGAAGAAGACAACAATGAAGAAAAAGAGGCAAAAGGAGCATGATCATCTTTATATATTGGCCGAAGCCTCTTTAGCCCAGCATGACACTTGATAGAGAAGGTCCAGCCCAAATTTCAAGAAATTTGGAGAAAATTTTGTCAATTTTGAAAATTTTGGTCTAAAACAGGTTTTTCCGCCCAACGCATAGCGCCACTTGGCGCGCGCTTATAATTGGGAGATCTTCTGGAGGAAAACTTTGCATTTCTGGATTTTTTATGAAACATTATGCATGTTCATGGATTACCTAAGGATTTCATCAAGTTTTGGGTTGCATAAAGGGTCAAAAACATGCTAAAAATGACCTTTCTGCCACCTTTTGCAACCACAAGAAGCAGTCTTAGCAGAATGAAGTTTTGGAGGGGAAAATGACATTCAAATCCAGAAATTTCACTTGGGTTGGAAAGTAGACAGGTAGGGCTTTCTAACGAGCTATCTTGTGCTAAATTTTGACTTCGGTAAGTGCCTCAAAATCAGCCCCAAAGTTGTGTTATGCATAGAGATTCTGGTCGCGGCGCATAGAGGATTTTTGCCTATTTTTCACTGTACAGCTCAGACATTTACCCAGTTTTGACTAGTTTTGCTTTTTGATGTAATTATTGATCTATATTGATGTAACTTAATGACTATGATGTAATTCTGGCACATATTTACTTGTTCTAGAGGATTCATTCACTAAAAAGTGAAAATTTAATGAATGAATTAGTTTCCTATCATATAGAGGCAAGTTGTTTGATTGCCTAGATTTCAGTGCTTTGTTTAGAATTGGTTGAAACAGCTCCTAGAATGATGAGCTCAACCCCTAGAGGCAAGGGAATGGGTTGGGCTAGTCTATATCATGTATTTTCTGAGTCATTTTCAGGTTTGGACACTTTGGATTGCTAGGCATTTCATTGTACATTCATTTTCAACATTTTTGGCAAAGGAAAGACCAGGGTTTTGCAGCACTTGTTGGGATCCTTGTGGCTCTATGTTTTGATGGTGTTTTTCTTCATGTAATTTTAAGTTCATTGATGTTTTATGTATGCCATTTCCCTTCTTTTTGCTTCTGAAATCAAACAAATTAAGTGACAAAGGTAGAATTCACTAGCTTGTTGTGCTCTGCCTGGTAATTTTGTTTAATTCTCAATGTTTTCTTCAGTTTGAAGAGGATCCTTGATACCATCTTTCCCTCTTCAGCTCCTCAGCAGTCATTTCTATCCATTCATTGAATCTAAAGCATCAAAACTTTTGCCTACCTTGCCCCAACTAGAACTCTGCAAAAATTTGGCCTCATCCCCAGACCCAAATTTTCCTTTCCCTTTTTTCAAAAAAAACCCCCAAAAACTCAAATTAAATCCTTGCACTTCATACCTAGCCTAATATTGGTTGTAAAATCAGTCATCTCAAGCCCCATCTGGTTATCTTTTGATGAGATTGACTCGGAGAGAACCCTCTCCTGTCCTCGTAGGGCTAGCTACGAGGTTGAGCGTGGTTTGATGTGGACCTAGAAGCTTACCTTTTAAGCCTGAGGTAAATCTAGGCTCTAACAGGTTCATCCCACATATTCATTTGACATCTATGACCAACCTCACAGTTGTCATGGCCATAACCGCAAGGGTCCCATATGGAACCCTCGCACCTATTTCTGATACAACTGTGATACCATCATGGTTGTATGCCCCCTTCCCATGTGGGTCATCATGATTGTTAAGAAATTTCACACACGGATTTTGTGCTTTTAACCTAAAATGACCGTACAGACCACTCCCATACAACCTACCTACCTTAACCTACTAAATTAACAAATGAGGGCTCATGATAGCTTACCTATCTCCTCTCGCTAGCTGATTGGGTTCTCCGACTGACTGTAAATGCACATATAATCACCAGGGTCCACCATAGCTTCCACATCACGAAAGTACAAATGAGGTGGCAATGTGGGCCCCACTACCTTATATATGTCATTTTTGACATTTTCCATAGACCCCTATAGGAGCCCATGAGCTCCATTTTTTGAACTGTTAGTCATGTTGGGATCAAGGCATCTCATTATTCATCATGGTGCCTCCCATTCAATTTTCCAAAGCTTTTCTGCTTGGGCCCATTTCATGTTGGCATTATGATACAAGTGTTGTTATTGACGGCAACTCACTCACAGGTCAATTCAATTTTGGTAAAAGGAAACTCACAGTACAACAGGTATATTCAGAGGTAACAGGGCAGTGGTACAAAAGAACAGGAAGATGGAACTAAGGTCTACTGATCAAAATAAAGAAGATAAAGGAAAAGGCTGATGAAAAGCAGTTTAAGAAGTATACGTAGGTCCACTTAGTCAAAATAGCGTATACACGTTGGTCCACAGAACAAAAAGAGCATATACGTATACACGCACTCCCATAAGAAGAAAAGAGCTTACATGCTGGAAAGCCAAGGTTTTGGTCCTAGGTATTTGGTCCAAGGTATTTTGGGTCCAAGGTATTGGTCTAATGTATTTGGTCTGAGGTATTGACCCTAGGTATTTGGTCCACGGTATTGGTCCTAAATGGTTTTGGTCCAAGGTATTGACAAAGGGCCTAAAGCTATATAAGGAGGAGAAGATCGTAAGGCCAAGTATGCAAGTGTATGGGTTTCTAAGGAATACTTCTATCTGAAGTATATTTTATGTTGCAGGGGCTATGTTTGTGACTTGATCTGAAATACTTTGTACACCTTGAATTCAATGTTGGATCAGGATCGTGAGACTTGAAATGAATTATTATTGAATAATCTGATGTTGGTTGGGCTAGATCTGATTATGTACACCTATTTTATTCTTTAAATGTCTTGATCTGGTTTTATTTGAACTCCGGAAGTGCAGCAAATTTATGAGTTAATATTTGTAGATCTGTATGTTGGTTCGTCTCTACAAAAGCGTGTGTACACACAGGTTCTACTCTTCAAAATAGCGTATACAAAAGAAAAGCCTCTTCTTCAGATCTGACCGATCTATCTGATCAATTCTATTGTTTTACTGTTGTTTGTCGATGAAGTTTTCTTAGATCTGAATGTAAAACTGAATGCAATAGGAGTTTGGCATCCGATTGATTGATTGAATAAGTGAGAAGGATGATCTTTGCTACTGCCTATGTAAAGCTCTGTAAATAGACAGTAAATGGTAAGCTTACTGCTAACTGGTACAAACTTGATTCATAAATTTTATGTTTCAATAGCCTTGAAGGTATACGCAGGTTTGATTACAGGAAGTAGCGTATACACATAGGTTGGGTTCAGTAAAGTAGCATATACATTTTGATGCATGATTTTTGACGTTGCAGCTGGTTTTGAATGATGATGCAGGTTTCTGGGTTCAGCACAGTGCTCTGGTGACAATGATCTGATTGTTCAGATTAACTAATTGTTGGTTGATGCAGTTTAAGTTTCAAAGTTCCTGATGGGTCCAATATGAAAATTTGATGAAACGAGGCCTTCATGTGTATTTTTGTGTACCAGGAGCATCCAATCTTAAAATTTGTGAAATGTGGTCCCTGGAGGAAGAGAGAAGGTCGTAGCCCTCTGTAGGTCGGTGCCTACGTACTAGTAATCACATTGGCTAGTACAAGAGCTAGGGGGTTGCAGCTCCCTTCTAGTAGAAGTTGGAAAATGAGAGAAGGTTGTAGCCTTTTGTAGGTGGGTGCCTGTATACTAGTATTTGTCTGCACCAGTACAAGATTGTAAACATATTTTCTTATTATTAAAAGAAGACAGAAACGGCAGCAGCAGGTGGTTTTCACCCACATTGGGTTTCCACCTTAAATCTTGGTGTTCATATGTGTTGCTTATGTGTGATGGTTTATTCCGTTTTTACTGCTCTGTTTAATAAGTTACTGATGCACTGGTTAAAGATTACCACTTGATAAATTTTCTAAATCACAAGTTATCTGGGTGTGCGCTGGTTTCTCTAATAATAGTTGTGTGTACACACTAGTTCACTTTATAGAAGTAGCATATATAAATCTATTTGAGAAAAGAAAAAATATTGATCAGATAATACTGATTCACCCCCCTCTCAGTGTTATTTCCAACAATTGGTATCAGAGCATGTCCTTCTAAAGAATCTTGATCGCTTGAAGGAAGATCTTTCAAGATGAATAATCACGAAGGCATGGGATCCATCAGACCACGAATCTTCAATGGGAGCAACTTAGTGTATTGGAAAATAAGAACCAGAGCTTATCTACAATCGCTTGGAGCAGATGTTTGGGAAATTGTAGAAGGAGGATATCAATTTCCAGCGGCAATTCCCACAGACTCTGCAGGTAAGGAGTTATACGAAACCAATGACAAAGCTCTCAATACATTATTGGGAAGTCTATCAGAATCAGAATTTTTCAAAGTCATGCAACTCAAGACAACCAAAGAAATATGGGACAAAATCATTCAAAGCTACAAAGGAGACCCTCGGGTAAAATATGCTAAGCTTCAAACTCTCATAATTAAGTATGAAACTCTTAAGATGCATAATGATGAGAGTGTTGCTAGTTACTTCTTACGTATAGATGAGATTGTTAATTGTATGAAGAATCTGGGTGAAGAGAAAAAGGAAGTTACATTAGTGGAGAAAATTTTGAGATCTTTTTCTAAATTTTAGTCAAAAAGTGTCTACCATAGAAGAAAAACAGGATCTTCAAACTATTACAGTGACTCAACTCCATGGAATCCTAACTGCCTTTGAAATGAGAAAAGGAGGTCCATCAGATATGAGAGAAGCCACATTTAAAGCACCAGTAAAGGGAAAAGAAAAGGAAGAGAATCATGAATCAGGACACATTTTAGAAGAAGAATATGTGGTAAATTTTGTCAAGAAGCTTCAATGGGGTTCTGGAAGATTCCAAGGTAAGCTACCTTTCAAATGTTTTGCTTGTGGTAGAGTTGGTCACTATGCTGCCAAATGTCCTCATAAAGATAAATATGAAAAAGGAAATAAAAAACATGTTGTGAATAGGAGTTACTATACACATGAAGATAGTGATGGTTTATCTAATAGTGATGAAGATGAAACTGAACAAGATTATAGACTTCTCATGGCCTATGACATTGATGATTTTTTGGATGCATTAGAAGAGGAAGTTTTTCTTGAAGAAATCACTAAACTCAAAATCTGTTTAGAAGAATACAATATGATCATAGATACTTTGACACACCAACTTGCTGAAAGAGAAAAACACAATGAAAATCTAGAATGTGAAATTGTGGGTCTAAGAAAAGATCTTGAGAAGACAAAATCTCTCAATCTTAGATTTGCTAAAGGATCATAAAATTTAGATGAAATTATCAAATGTCAACATTATCCTCTAATAAAGACAGGTCTTGGATATACTTGTAGAGCCTCTATTCTACACCTACTTATCTACCATTTTCCTCAATCTTTCCTTATCTTTCCTTCACTTTTGCCTCATTTTCACCATAAAACCAACCAGATCATTACATTAGGTGTTATTAAGCATGATCAAGCAAGTTTTGCTAATGGATG
>APFE030960781.1:286834-313397 GCA_000404065.3 Pinus taeda
ATACTAAAGAATCATCTCAATCACAAAAGACGTCAACCTCCACCAGAAGCTATCTTGATGCAGCAAAGACAAATGAACAGTATGTCAATCGTCCGCAAAGGCCTAAAACTACTCATCAGGTAAATCATATTCAATTTACTCCAAGGATGAATATCAGTAGAAGTCGCAACCAACTAGAAAACAATAGAGTCTATGATTGCAGAATCTTCTTTAATGGGAAATGTTTTTCATGCCATTTCTTTGGACACAAGGCTACTCAATGTGTTGCATACAAAACCATCATGACTAGAGAAGCACGAAATCAAAGAAGTGCAACAGGAATCAAGAAAAGTTACTATTATAAATTTTCTCCTCTTGAAAATGAAACAGAATGCTTGATTTGTAACAAATTTGGTCATGAAGAATCTGAATGTAGGAGAAAATTTTGGCTAACATTTCAAAAGGAGCAAACACCATTAAATCCCAAGATATGGAGAAGGAAGGAATCTCAATCAGAAAGATGTGGTATATATTTGTATGCGTAAGGACAAGAAAATCAGTGGTACATCGACAATGGATGATCCAAACACATGACAAATGATAAAGAGAAACTTCATTCATATAATTCTTTAGAAAATGAAAATAATGTCTCATTTGGAAATGACACTCCAGCTGTCATTAAAGGTAAAGGTTTTTTTTTCTTGAAAGAAAAGGTTAAAGCTAGAAATGTCATGTATGTAGATTGTTTAAAGCATAACCTGTTGAATGTCAGTCAAATGTGTGATCAAGGAAATGAGTGGTTTTTCGTTCAAACGGATGTGTCATTCGTGAACTTGATACAGGAAAGACCGTGATCAAAGGTGCAAGAAATCCAAACAACTTATACATACTCAAAGGAGGACAACAACAATGCTATCTAAGAAAAACAAATGAAAATTGGCTATGGCATAGAAGATTGGTACATCTAAGATTTTCTCAAATAAGAAAAGCATGCAGGCTCAAGGCAATTCGTGATCTTCCAGATATCAGCATCCCAGAAAATACCATATGCAAGCCATGTCAAATCGGTAAGCAAACCAAAGTTCACTTCAGAAGGAAGGGTCAGCAAGTAAGCCTCTTGAACTCATCCATACTAATTTATGTGGACTAACAAGGAAAAAATCACCTTGTGGAGAAGAATACTTTATTTTGTTTATTGATGATTTTTCTAGGATGTGTTGGATAGGTCTTCTAAAACATAAAGAGAAAGGATTTGAAAATTTTAAAGCCTTCAAAGCTTTAGTTGAAAATGAATCAGATCAAAAAATCAAATGTTTCAGATCTGATCGAGGGGGAGAATTCATATCAAATGAATTCTTTGACTTTTGTGAACATGGAATAAAAAAGTAATTCTCCACCACAATAAATCCTCATCAAAATGGTGTGGTATAAAGGATGAACACAATAGTTCAACAAATGGCTTGAGCTATGCTTGATGAATCTGGAACTCCTGCAACCTTCTGGGGTGAAGCTGCATTTGCTGTCGTGACTATTCTCAACAAAGCGAATGTTCGGGTAAATAGAAATCAAACTCCACATGAACTTTGGTATGGTAAGCCTCCTACTATAAAACACTTTAGAGTTTTTAGAAGCAATTGTTTTATCAAAAGGACTGATGAAAAACTTGGTAAGTTTGAACCTAGAGCAGACAAAGGTATTCTTCTTGGTTATTCTTCCAGAATTAAAGGATACAAATGTTATAATAAAAGACTTCAAAAAATTGTTGAAAGCATTGATGTTGTAGTTGATGAAGCATTGAGAAATCTGGAACAAATGAAATCAACAGAGAAATATGACAGTGAGGAAGTTGGGGAATCCTTCTCGCATCAAATCAAAATGATATAGAAGAAGAAACCAATGAAGCACCAGAAGAAGAAGATACAATAGACATGGAAAAGACTCCATCCATGTATGTTCAAAAGAATCATCTAGAATCTCAAATTCTAGGGGAAAAGGGGGCTGGTATATAGACAAGAAGAACTCTTACAGGGACCTCAAGCTATCTAGCACTACTATCCTCCACCGAACCTGAAAATGTAAATGAAGCCTGCAAAGATGAATGTTGCGTGATGAAGAACTTGATCAAATTGAAAAGAATGATACTTGGGAATTAGTTCCTAGACCTCATGATAACAATATTACAGGAAGAAAATGGATATTTAAGAACAAGCTGAATGAAAATGGAGAAGTTATTAGAAACAAAGCCATACTTGTTTGTAAAGGGTATGCTCAACAAGAAGGTATAGATTTTGAAGAAACTTTTGCACCTGTTGCCAGACTTGAATCCATAAGAATGTTTCTTGCTCTTTCTAATTTTTTAAAATTCAAAGTATATCAAATGGATGTAAAATCAACCTTCCTTAATGGAGATTTAGAAGAAGAAGTTTATATTGAACAACCAGAAGGATTAATTCTTGGAAATGATGCAAAAATCATATGCAAGCTCAGAAAGGCTCTCTACGGTCTGAAATAGGCTCTAATGGCTTGGTATTACTGCCTTGACAAATATCTACAACTACAAAGGTTTACAAAAGGTTCTACAGATAGCAATTTATACACAAAGATTTAAAATAATAAATTGCTAATTATTGTTGTTTATGTTGATGATATCATTTTTGGAAGCAATGAAGAATCCATGAGTCATAATTTTTCTTCAGTAATGCAGCAAGAATTTGAAATGTCCTTACTTGGTGAACTTACTTATTTTCTTGGTCTACAAGTTTAGCAAACAAAAGATGGTATCTTTCTTTCACAAACCAAATATATCAAGTAGATCTTGAAGAAGTATGGAATGGAAGATTCTAAACCAGTATGTACTCCAATGGTAACAGGATGCAGTCTCAGCTCTAATGATGAATCACCAGCAGTAAACCAACCAACTTACAGATCTATGATCAGAAGTATGCTTTATCTAATAGGTACCAGACCTGACATCATGCATGCAATAGGAATTGTTGGAAGGTTCTAAGCAAATCCAAAGGAATCACATCTCCAAGCAGTCAAAAGAATCTTCAAGTATCTTCAAAGAACTCAGGACTTTGGACTATGGTATCCTAAATATACAAACCTTACTCTTCATGCATATACATATGCAGTTTGGGCAAGAAGTATTAATGATCGAAAGAGCACTAGTGGAGGTGCACTCTATATGGGTTCTCGGTTAGTGTCATGGTTTAGAAAGAAACAAAGTTCGATTGCCTTATCTACAACTGAAGAAGAATATGTGGTTGTTGCATCTTGTTGCACACAACTACTTTGGATGATGCAAACATTGAAAGACATTCAGATCACATGTACTCCACCCAACTCCATTCTATGTGATAATACAAGTGCCATCAATATTTCAAAAAATCTAGTCATTCACTCCAAGGCCAAGCACATACCCATCAAGTACCGTTTCCTACGAGAACAAGTGCTTGAACAAAAGCTTAAATTGGAGTATGTTCCCTCCAAAGAAGAGGTTGTTGATATATTCACTAAACCACTTCCCAGAGAAACATTTGAATATCTCAAAGAAAAGCTAGGAGTAGTTGCTGCATCATCCTGCTGTTAAATCTATTTTTTCAAAGGAAGGTTATTATATGCAGGTTTCATAAATTTTAGTCGCGTATACATGTGGGTTTATGTGGCTGAAGGAGTGTATATGTTTTTCTGATAGAAAAATGGTGGGTCAAACTCTGATATGGGTGCTCTGTCTGATGTTTATGATTACAATATGATGATATGCTTTGCTCATTGATTTTTATCTGACTAACAAAGATTCCTTGATGAATGACTTGTTGACAATGCCCAGGTAGCACAGGTTCAGTGGGAGCATTAGCCTTCACACGCATTCTGCATTGTTGGAATTATGGTTGCTGAATCCTGCTATGGCTTCATATATTTATATCATTTTTTGTTTAAATCATGTAATGGTCTAGGGTGTGATATGACTTCTTATATATTTGAATGAGTGCTATTGGATAAATGATGTAATTTGTACCCCCACTTTGCATGGGATGGATGATGTAATATTTGTTGTATTTCTGTCATGTATAAATATTTGGTATATCCCCACTTGCTTGGGTGATTGATGTATGTATGAGTCATTGGTCATAAGGAGGTCATACTCACTTAGTTGAGTCATAGAGTCATGTTATTCTTTTGAATCATATATCTGCAAACTGGGCATGTACTTAGGGGGAGCATGGACAAAATAATGTATATCAAAGGAGGAAAGTTTCTTGGTCTGCCCTTTGCCCTTGATGTCAAAGGGGGAGAGTATTTTGGTGTTGCATGTTATCTCTAACAGTTTCTACAACTTGCATCAATCAACACCTTCATTGATAGTATTTTGGTGTTGCATGTTATCTCTAACAATTTCTACAACGTGCAGCAATCAACACCTTCATGGTTGCCATCAAGTCCAAAGGGGGAGATTGTTGGCATTATGATACAAGTGTTGTTCTTGATGGCAACTCACTCACAGGTCAATTCAGTTTTGGTAAAAGGCAACTCACAGTACAATAGGTATATTCAGAGGTAACTGGGTAGTGGTACATAAGAATAGGAAGATGGAACTAAGGTCTATTGATCAGAATAAAGAAGGCAAAGGAAAAGGCTGATGAAAAGCAGTTTAAGAAGTATACGCAGGGCCACTTAGTCAAAACAACATATACACACAGGTCCACAGAACAAAAAGAGTGTATACGTATACACGCACTCCCACAGGAGGAAAAGAGCGTACATGCTAGAAAACCAAGGTTTTGGTCCGAGGTATTTGGTCCAAGGTATTTTGGGTCCAAGGTATTTGGTTTGAGGTATTGACCCTAGGTATTTGGTCCAAGGTATTGGTCCTAAATGGTTTTGGTCCAAGGTATTGAAAAAGGGCCTAAAGCTATATAAGGAGGAAAAGATCATAAGGCCAAGTGTGCAACTGTATGGGTTTCTAAGGAATACTTCTATCTGAAGTATATTTTATGTTGCAGGGGCTATGTCTATGATTTGATCTGAAATACTTTGTGCACCTTGAATTCAATGTTGGATCAGGATCATGAGACATGAAATGACTTATTATTGAATGATCTGATATTGGTTGAGCTAGATCTGATTATGTACACCTGTTTTATTCTTTAAATGTCATGATATGGGTTTGTCTGAAGTTCGGAAGTGCAGCAAAGTTATGAGTTAATATTTTCATATCTGTACGATGGTTCGTCTGTACAAAAGCATGTGTACATGCAGGTTCTACTCTTCAAAATACGTATACAAAAGAAAAGCCTCTTCTTCAGATTTGACTGATCTATCTGATCAATTCTGTTGTTTTACTGTTGTTTGTCAATGAAGTATTCTTAGATCTAAATGTAAATTATTGAATGCATAAGGAGTTTGGTATCTGATTGATTGATTGAATAAGTGAGAATGATGATCTTTGCTATTGCCTATGTAAATCTCTGTAAATAGATAGTAGATGGTCAGCTTACTGCTAGCTAGTACAGACTTGATTAAGAATTTTTATGTTTCACTAGTCTTGAAGGTATATGCAGGTTTGATTACAGGAAGTAGCGTATACACGCAGGTTGGGTTCAGTAAAGTAGCATATACATTATGATGCATGATTTTTGAGGCTGCAGCTGGTTCTGAATGATGATGCATGTTTCTGGGTTGAGCACAGTGTTATGGTGACAGTGATTTGATTGTTTAGATTAACTGATTGTTGGTTGATGCAATTTAAGTTTCAAAGTTCCTAATGGGCCCAATATGAAAATTTTATGAAACAAGACCTTCATGTGTATTGTTGTGTACTAGGTGCATCTAGTTTGAAAATTTATGAAACGTGGTCCCTGGAGGAAGATAGAAGGTCGAAGCCTTTTGTGCGTCGGCTCCTACGTATTAGTAATCACATTGGCTAGTACAAGAGCTAGGGGGTTGCAGCTCCCTTCCAGTAGAAGCTAGAAAACGAGAGAAGGTTGCAGCCTTATACAGGTGGGTGCTTGCATACTGGTATGAGTCTGCACCAGTACAAGATTGTAAACATGTTTTCTTATTATTAAAAGAAGACAAAGATGACAGCAGCAGGCAGTTTTCACCCACATTGGGTTTCCACCTTAAATCTTGGTGTTCATGTGTGTTGCTTATGTGTGATGGTTTATTCTATTTTTATTGCTTTGTTTAATAAGTTACTGATGCACTGGTTAAAGATCAACACATGATAAATTGTCTAAATCACAAGTTATCTGGGTGGACGTTGGTTTCTCTAATCATAGTTGCGTGTACACGCTAGTTCACTTTACAAAAGTAGCGTATATAAATCTATTTGAGAAAAGAATAATGGTTGATTAGATAATACTGATTCACCCCCCTCTCAGTATTATTTCCAACATTTCACACTCAGAGTACTCATTAGGTGTGCCTTGTTGTCATTTTGGTTTATTTTTATGCAATTTACTGCATATATTATATCATGATGCTTTCACTTGGGGATTTGGTTTCAAAGTTGCAGGTCATTTCCAAATTCGAAGAAAAATTAGGACCCCCTTCTACCAATCAACAATTAAGATAGAATTCTCCACTAACATGATAGGTTTCCTCTGAAACATTACATATTTTGACATCATTTCTTCTTGTTGAACCATAGGGTCCACCATCTCGACCACATTTATTGCCACCTTCCACTTGCACTTGGTAAACATTCATGTTGGTGGATAGCACTTTCACCTTCATGGATTACCCCATTAATTATCTCCCTTTCTACTATCGATGTCCATGACCATTTATTTTCATCCCGATATCCATTCATCTGCATGGATTTGAGGTTAATCCTCATTTCCTTTCTTCATATTCTTGGCTACCGCCCTTCCTGGGCCATCATTATTTTTGGATTGTCATGAATGCACAATCACATTCCACATTTGGCCTACCATACCCCCATGATGCATTTGATCATCTATGTTAATACATCCATTCCACTTACCCCATATTGAGACCAACCAATGGGACCTTCACCCTCTATAGTTACCTACCTTCATCATCACACAGGCCACCATATCATAGGGGTACCTATCTCCATGTTTGTACATCCCAAACCACTTTTAAATTATTTTGGAAAGTGTAGAAATATTCTTTTATAAAAGGGCCCTCACTCATATTTTCGTGTTGATTACCTGACAGTAGTCCCTAATCGTCCTTGGTTGAAGCTCACATTATTCACTTTTTTGAGAGAGAGAGCTTGCAATGAGATTTGAAAATAAATTCTTTTCTAAGAGCCATTGAGCACCATTGATCTAGACTCTCTTCAAGTGTCTTTCAAAAATATTGTATCTCTTCTACCAGTAGTCGATAAAGAGGGCCCTTCTTCCATTAACTTTTTTAATTTGTTTCTCATAGTTTCATGAGTTTGTTTTCATTGCTTAGTTTAGTTTGTTATGTGCATAGTTTTCCATCTATTACAATGCTTAGTTTAGCTCACATTTGATCACTAACATCAATCATTGTTTGTGTGACCCTTTGTCGGCTTCAACCACCTGCAAGGAAAGAGAATTTGGGACACTTCAACTACCAAATTCAATACACACTAGGATTGTTGGTACTACAAAGCATGCTTCCTAGACTTATGAACCTAGTTATGTCTTCTTACTTCCTAAGCTAGTACACATACCTATCTTTCCTACACAAAAATTCCCTACAGACTTGGAGGTGTGAGCCTCTCTAATTAGCTACAATTATTCACCTTTAAGAACGCATAACTTGTCCAACTTGTAGAGTAATCCATTTTGGATATGATAGTCAATTATGTTATCTCCATTGTCTACATGACTCTAGTTTTGTAATTGTCGAAACATCTTCTTGAAGTCCTCATCTTCTATATATGCCTCTTTATATGCATTATGGGTGAAAGGCTCAACATGCATTAGAGTTCCCAAATTTGTAATATTTGATGTGTGTGGCCTTGAAAGCATGCCAGCCAAGTTGTTTGTGCTTCTCTTCTTGTACTTGATCACTAAATGTTATAAAAACCCCATCCAATTGTAATATTTGGTCTATCATAGTCTACTATGGGCCTACAAATATAGTAATAGTCAGTGACATGTGTTGATGACTATCATCATTCCCATTAGATAGTGCTTCCACCTCTTGACAAATTGGACTATGACATAGAGCTCCTTATCTTAGGTAAGGTGTTTGAGAACCACCCCATGAAACACTTCATAATGGTAGCATATAGGTGTTCCTCCCTACATCAACACCACTCCCATAACATTCCCACTCACATATGTCTCTGCTTCAAAGGGATACTACAAGTGTGGTAATTCAAGAATCAATGCTTAACTGATTTTCCTCTTTAACTCCTCAAATCCCTTTTTCTAACCCTTTCCCCACTGTAAACCCTTGCCACTCATTGCTATGGCATAGGGTGGTGCTACTACTACTGAAATTGATGCTATGAATTTTCTCAAGTACTATGTTTCCCCAATGAAACTCTTGACTTTGTAAATATTGGTAGGCACAGACCACTTCATGATAACCTCCATATTTTGTAGGATTTACCTTCAACTCTCCTCTAGCAATCACATATCCTAAATACACTAAAGACTATTATGTAAAATCACATTTGTTGAGATTCACTAGTAATTTGTGCTTCTTCAATGTCTCTAGCACCTACATCAAATATGAGATATTCTCCTCCTAGGTAGCATTGTATACCAGCATATTATCCAAATAAACAATAACCGATTAATCTAGAAAATGATGCATATCATTCATTAATCTCGTGAAAGTATATGGTGCATTGCATAAACCAAATGGCATGATTATCCACTCATAGAAACCTTTTCTAGTTTTGTATGAATTATTCTAGGTATCTTCTTCTTTGGCTTGAGCCTGGTGATTCCCTTATTTTAATTCCAGCTTGATGAAACATTTTTCTTGTTGAAACTATTCAAACAAATCATCTATCGGAAGTGGGGGGTAATTGTTCTTGAGTGTATTTTTTTAACACCTTGTAATCAATGCACATACGCCAAGTCTCATCCTTATTTGGCACAATTATAATGGATGAGCCATATGGTGTGATGCTTCTTCAAATAACACCTTGCTTCAACAACTACTGGAATTGCTTCTTCACCTTATTTGCTTCTATAATGAATTTCATGTACAACCTAGTGTTTGGCAATGGAGAGTCCAACAACAATTGGATATTGTGCTCCACTTCCCTCTTGGGTGGTATTTCTTTTGTCTCTTGGAACACTCCCCTGTATGCCCATATAAACTCTTCTATTTTTTGTCTTTGTTCCTTAGTGCACCCCTCCAAGGATGTCTACACACTATTTTTCTCTTAAAAACAATGAAACATACTTCTTGCTAGAACTAATCAATTTCTTAATTTGGTTGGAACATACCAATGAAAATTTTGACCTTGTGCACACTGATGGTGAAGGATTTTATGCTTAATGAGGCAATACTAGTTGGATTTATGCTGGAAGATTGCATCTCACATGTACATATAGGGACTCCAAAACACAGCTCCACATACATCTAGTGGAACTACATTCCATTCTACTTCACTAATAAAATCAACCCTGTTGGTAAAATTTGATTTCACTATTTTGTTGCCTTGATTTTTGCATCCGTATTTACTCATCCCAAAGGATATGGGCTAGGATGATCTCGAACCTCCAATCCCAATTGGTTGACCATATTTGCTACAATGATATTTTCCTATGATCTTGAGTCAAACAAAGCATTAATTTTTGTCTTCTTGAATTGTATCTTTATATGGAAGAGTTTGTTTATCCCCTTCTCTTCATGTTGTTTAATGCCATGACATTGTTCCTCTTCTTGTCCTTATTTTGGTTCTTCGGGTTGAGTTCTAGATGTAGTTTCCAACACTTCTCCTCTATGTGATCATCAATGCTATAATGGTAGCAGTGGTTGTTTTAATCCTTGCACTTGTATGTTGTAATTGTTGTCTTCTTGTCCTTCCTCTCCATTTCATCTTGCCTTCTTTGGAAGCTTCATGGTGTTCCTTTTACTTTGAACCACTTGAATTCCCTTTCTTCTAGCCTATGCTTTCTAGGTACTATGACTATACCATTGGGATATTTTTGAGGTAAAAAATGGGCCTCCTAAGGAAAATAATAAAATAATATTAAAAATAAAAAATATGACTTATGAATGTTTAACGGAAAATAAAGAAGTTAATTTTTTTTTTTTGTATTTTTTACTTATCTCCTTATATATTTACTCAAATTTAAAGTGTGGCACTAGTTAGATGTGTTATTAGATTCTACATCTAGTGAGTTCTCACACTTGAAATTTTAGTAAACCTCTAATGAGATAAGTCAAAAATATGATTAAAAAAAAAAAATTTCTTCTTTTCATTCAATAATATTTACTATTGAGCCCACAGGGGGCATCTCAATTGGTGATCACCATGTTGTGAAAAATAATGTAAACTATGACATTCAAGGTTCAAATCTTTCATGGGTCAATCCAACAAAATATATATATATACCTCTAGGGATGACACCATCATCTTGAATGCTACTAGTTCTTTAAATTTTGATTTTGTTAGTACATTTTTCATTTTGGGGCTCATTTTTTACCTCAAAATTCCCCTTATGACAAACGACATCCATTGTTCTTGGTTTGAATAAAATCACTTGCTTGTATAAATCATTGTGTAGACCCCCTAGATGCTTGAGGAGTATATATGGGTTCTTAGGAGAGATACCCAACATTATTGTTATTTTCCTAAATTCTATGGTCTACTCCTATACACTATGCCCCTGTCTTTTCTTGAAGTAATGTCATCAAATCCACTGGTCTTTTACATACCCAATAGGGTAGAATTGAGACTTAATGAGATTTTTAAAATCCTCCCACTTAATTACTAGGGGATCCCCCTCCAACCTCAAGGTTTCTATGTGGCTTTCTCACCAAGTCGAGGTATAGCCCTCTAGTTTCAAACGAGCAAATGAAACTTTTGGTTCCTCCTCTATGTGGTGAATACTAAAATAAACCTCTAAATGCTACAACCAATTATTTAATTTAAAATTATCAATCTCACCTTGATGTAGCTTAATGTGGAGATTCACTTCCATCTTGAACAGGGATTGTGACTAGTTTACGACGCCCAAATTGGGTTGCTCTTTTTGGGTTCTTTTTTAGACTCCTTCTCTGGCTCTTCACAATCCTCCCATTTTCCCTCTAATCTAACTCCTAACTAGGAACCTCCGTCTTCTTCGATTCCAAGCTTTTCTACCAAATCCGGCATGAGGAGCCTCATATTATAGCTGATATCTATGACCTTCTCTTCCATCCTTGTGAATCTCTCCCTTATCAAATATTGAGGGCTATTAACAATAAATTCATCAACCATGGCTACAGTTGTATGGATTTCTACTTAAACCAATTTGGATCCCCTGCAACTTCCTACAAAATACCTAGAGATGGCTTATCTAATACCAATATAATTTGTAAATTGTTTTGATATTCCAGTAGAAATTTTTTCACAACAGATAATGATAAAAATATATTTTAAATCCGAAATCTATATTATGATGGTTAATTTTCCTTATACTTTTGGATGCATTGAGTTGCTTTTTTCTACTTATGCATAAAATATATAAAATGTGGAAAATAGAGAACAACAAATCACTTACAAACCACAAATAACACCAAGATATGACCTAGGAAACCCTTTTGAAAGAAAACCCAACTAGAAGGTGAGAATTATCTACTCTCTCTCTTTCTCTAAATGGAAATGGTGCAAACACATAGGAGTGAGACTTGTGGTTTGTGCACTACCACAAAACACAAACCCTCTCTATTCTACCTTCTCTCTATCCACTCTCAGCTAATCTACTCTACTATGGAACAAAAATGCACTAGAATAGAATCAAACCCCTTTTCCTCCAATCAGCCCAATTATAACACAACTTAATATCCAACTAGAGGTTAAATTTGACTTATTCGACCCTTAATATAAGTTACAACTAACCCTTCTAAAATATTCTTCGTAAGGCCCACATGGCTAGCCCCTTTCCCATGAGTAACACTTATTAATGTGACATCATCTCGAATTATGGTAGTCAATCACAATAGGTCAAATTTCGTGAGGCATAACCTTTGTGTTCGAACTCCAACTAACATTATTATTGCACCGTTTGAAAGGTCTTACAATGTAGAATAGTGACAAGGGTGTTGAACTTAAGCGGTAAATTTTTCCCCCCAAAAGATGTCATTTAAGGCTTCAAACCGACCTTGGAAGTTTTTTTACCCTAATTCTCCAAACTCAATCTCGTCACTAAAACTGCTTTTGTAAGTTGATTTCTCTTATTTTTCCACCCTAAAATCAAGATGTATGAAAAACAATATAATGATCCATTCTGGATCAAAATTGTTGAATCGTTAAGCTACTTATTTTGGTACCTCAAGGTGGACTGATTCGATTAAATTAAACATTGTCTAATGAATCTTGACGATAGTTAGCAATTTACAAGTCATAATCAAACATATACTTTGCCTTATTGTGTAATTAAGACGAGAAGAAATAAACACAAAAAATGGTTGGTCGAACGAAAGTGAGTAGAGGGCATGCCTCAACTTATGAGTGTTGAAATGGCTTCTTGGATGAATCTAAAGCACCTCTTTCAAGGGAAAAATGCCCCCATTTATGTTAGAAAATTGGGCAATGCCATTTGTTGTGGATGATGATAAATTAACACTATCTATACTTTGGCAAATGCATTGAGCCTTGAATATTAACTATGTATATTGGGAGACAACTAGTTGATCACTGGATTTGTTTTTCATTCACTATTGTAAATACTGACCTGATTGCTAACCCTTAAATCTTTGTGTGTGCTTGGAAATGGAGAGTTGAAACCTATACATTACCATCTCTTAAATGAAAGGTGGAATGTTGAAGGCTGTGGGTAGATTAGATTAAGTAGATGTAGTATGTTTTAAGTATTGACTCACCAAGATGTTTATATAACCTATAAATAGTGAACCATGTTCGATTATGTGTTAGTTTGTCAAATTAAATTTTGGGTTCTAACACTATAATCATGTCCAAAATTATGGTTTCTATGTTTGGAAGGCCATGAGTCTTTCTTTAACATAGTACATTCAGAAAGAGATAGATTTTGTTATATGCCATAAAGTACTTTTAGCAATTGTGAATCTTTTAGTTGATCAACATGTCTAGTTGTACTCATTTACACATATCTATCAACATTTTTTATATGCCATAAAAACTTTCAACAATTGTAAATTTTAGAGTTGATCAATATGTCTAGTTATATCATTTGTACACACCTATCAACATTATGCTACTCCACAAGACTATTTTATGTAAAACACACCCACATGACATTCTTCAACAAGTATCACCAATTATGTGCCTGCATTTAAACTATATCTCAATATAAAGTGTGAATTGTTATGATGGTTGATTAAACTGAGTTAACGAGATAGATATATTTTCATTGATGATTTATCAAATCAATTTCTCAAGTTGATGCGTATTAATGTGATTATTTCTTATTTCTAATGTTTTGGATTAGCAAGAAGAGATGGTATGGTTTACTTTCAGCACACGATAGATTTTTTGGGCATTGTAGATGTCTAATTGCTCCCATGATCTCATTGCTTTCATATATTTCTTTGTGATCTTGAATGCTAGAAGTGCTTTTTCTAGAATAGGAGGTCTTGATTAGGGAACCTCCTTTTTTTAGCTTCTTTGTTGTTTCCCATTTAATTAGATTGGTGCCTCCCAATTATTTTTTTCCTCTTTTCTACTCTTAACCATAACTAAACATTAATATCTATAATAAATTAGATTAAATATATATTTTATCCATAACATATATTAAGAGATAAATCATATCAAAGTTATAAAGTATCAATTACTATGGCAATTAATTGGAATTAATGTCATAGGTGTACTATGTATTTAGTATGTAGTACCTAAGATTAAAAATACAATACTAAAGTAATATTGGTGTACAATGTGATTATGTATGAAATGACCATCTCTTGTGTTGTAATATTTATGTTTTGATGTAGTGATTCATTTGATATTTCTCTATAAATAGAGGATTAGATATAAATTATTGTTTTTATTTATTTTGTGGAATTTTGATATGTTGATAAAAACAATGTATTAGAGAGGATTGTCATCATAATGAAATCCATGTGAAGCACAAATGATTCAATTCTCTTAAATTATCATTTCTAATTCAAAATGAAAAGTTTTTCTATATGAATTTTCTTTATTTTTCTAATACTTCAACTTCTTTATTGTTTTTATTCTTGATCACAATATTTCCTCTGACTTAATTTCATTCTTGTTAGAGTAAAATGTTATATTTTTTAATTATTTAAATGATATTTCCTCTACTCATTTTCTGAACTTTGCAACAACTCTAACACCATATAAAAGGAAAATGCATTTTTATATATGTTTTAAGAAACTCGAAAAATATATTCGTGAATGTTTTCAATATTCCACTAGGTAATAAATGAATTTCATAAAATCACAATATAAACCTATTATTTTACTAATTAACTCTTATAACACAATGATAATAATTTTTATGTTCATAGTTTCAAACTTCTCGGTTATAATTATATATGTTGATTAAACCATGTTAAGTGGAATGTTTGTAATTTGTCATGGTGTTATGATTTTGTAAGAGCATCCTAGTGAATTGTTGTGGAGTTTTCAATACATTAGATTTCCATGTAATTGAAATTGTGAAGATGAATTGAAATTGTAAAGATGAGGTTTTCCATTTAAGAAAAAATAAAGTACAATGAATATTTTTAGAAAAAGATGTGTGAAAATTTGTTATACATATTCTAAATCAATATATTTAAATGTATGTGCAAGGTGAAAAACAAAATGTGAAGGCACACATCAATATAGTACCATAACAATGACAAAGTTGATTGATGCAAAGTTCTAGAAAGAAGCTTAGAAGACATTGGCGTAGACATATAAAGCAAATAATGTAACATTTTTCTATATGGCTCAGAGACTTAGAGATTTGGGGACCGTCTTTACTTGAGTCGGATTGGGCTTCAGTTAAGAGAGTCCAGAGTCTTCTTCTCCGCCGCATCATTAGATGCAAACAGACAATACCTCAACACATCATCCTCGCAGAGTTTGGAGCTCAACCCTTTCGGATTGAGACAGTGTTTAGTTTGGTCTCATTCTTGCATCGTGTTCGGGGATTTGCATGCTCGATAAAGAGTAGGGACCGTTACCCTTACTTGGCATATTGCTCTTCTGAGAATATTGCTCCCTCTACTCCCTCAGGTCGGGCTACATGTTGGTTTACAGGAGCTTCAGATCTCTTAGAGTCAGTAGGCATTCAGTTGGATTGTCTCCCTCCTTTCCGATATTCCTTAGATGCTCCTAGTCACCTTCTACCTACTAGACAAGAGTTGAACAAGATCATCAGGGAGGACATCTACAGGCAGTTTGTCCAGGTCACTTGGGTCAATCCTTCGGGAGGGTTGTGTCCAAAGATGGCCTTCTACACTGAGCACTTCTTGAAGTTGAGAGACAGGCTCATTATTCGACCCAGTATACGTTTCACCACTAGATGCATGCTCTTCGCATTCCTCTAGGTCAGTTCAGAGTAGGTTCTCATAGACTTCAGGTAGAGACGGACCACCAAATTAATAGGCTAGACAAAATCTGTCAAGTATATCATTTACAAAAAGTAGAGATTGAGGTGCACTTTATTTTTGGATGCCCTATCTACTACGAGATTAGAGGAAGGTTCCATTGCTTGTTCAGAGACTCTCAAACCCTCACAAACTTTTTCAGGTATCCTGATCAGAGATGTTTGGCCCTATATATGTAGGAGGCTTTTAGGTTCAAAGCGCATATTCTTCAGCCTCCCATTAGACTAGACCCCACAAAGAGGATCACGACATTTTTCAGGGTATTACCTTCAAACGGGGGCACAAAGAGAACGATTGATACTGTTTCATATCTAGACTCTAGACCAGTGAGGATCCATGGGAACTCTCCCCACCACACAAAACCCCAGCAGCTAAATTGTCTTAGATCCGTCCCTAGGAGACGGACTAGGTTCTCCAGACCTCAACAGTGCACAAACTCCCCTAGACAATGAATTAGTGGACAATCCATACCTCCCACTAACCCTTCATCAAGCCAGCAAACTTTGTGGAATTTTTTTCAGTGCTCTTCAGTTAGTCTCGGATGTTAGGAGAGATGGGTCAGATCCTTTTCGTCAGGGTATTCCATACATTGTATCTTTTATGTTCCTACATTGTACTTTTTTTGTTCATGCATATTATTTTTTTAGAGGAGATCGTTTGGTTCTCCCGCATTTTATGAACATCATTGTACTCAACAGTCCCTTTGACCTACTTTGTGGTCATTAGCTAGACAAATATAATTATCTTATCTTATCTAGACATTCTTTGAAGTAATGACATCTAAAGAATACAAAAACCATTTTAGATCTTGTTGTACTAAGTAGATGGATTGCACTGAACCATCTTTGAAGATAGTGCATCCGACCTTGCTGGCAAGTTTGCTAGATTATTTTCAAGGCGTGGTTTTTATATCAAGCAATAAGGTAAGGAAATTAATACTGGACAAGGTCACCAATTTTTTAAAGAAAAAAAAAGGAAAATAACTAAAGGCTCTAGGGGTAGTGATTCAACTATGATCTTATTTGTTAGAAAAAGGAGAGAGAATCCAACGTGTTGCGGGTTGTGGTAAGAAATTACAAGAGAAGAATGTTTGTTAGTACAATAAAAGACCCCATCATTATATCAAAACATTGCAAAAGAAATTCTCCAACGAAAAGAGAAAAAGAAAAGAGAGAAGATATTGATTTTTCATGAACCCTAGATCTAGTCTATGACTAGATCTTGGCACATAAACACACTAGGAACCCAACACAAAAGTACTACGCACAAATGAAATACATTTACAGTGAAATCGATTAAGTACACAGATTTATATGCCCCAAATATCGATCTTTATTAGTCCATTAATAAAGAATCATTAGGGCTACCATACCAGGGATATGGCCCTTTATAAAACCCTGATACAACTAGAATACAATTAGGACTCTAGATCTATTCTATCAGATCTACAATCTGGACGGCAAAAAATCACGAATAAAGGCTCCTTTCTTCCTCTATACCAACAACTACTCAGTCAATTTAGACCTTCAAATTCACTGCATAATCAGCGGCTATACATGTTGTTCAGAACTCCTTTACGAGATCTAGTAGATCTACTCCTCATCTCACAACTCTGACCCTCTTCTTCATTGATCTGATCCTCTGTGGCCAAATCTCCTCAGCCCTTCGCAGATCTGCAATCACGCTTTCCTGGAATCACATTGTGAATTCCCGCAACTGCGAATTTCTGCAATCACACTGAATTCCTGCACTATGAATTCCTGAAATAAACTTGGGTTCTTCTTAAGGCTTCGAACCTAAGCCTACCATACACGGCCTGACCTTCCACGATCTTGCTTGCAACAGCTATCTCAGACATATCTCTCTATCACTCATGAATGATCTCTTTCCCAATGTGGCTTTAGGCCTCTCCATTGGCCTCTATTTATATTTCACCCTTAGATTATTTTAGGAAAGACTGTATTAATCCTCAGGGGCAATCTTCACAAATTCTTAGATAGATGGTGTTTACTCAATTATACAGTGCAACTATACATCATTCTCATTCAAATTCTATATCTGATTCACCAGCCGTCATTGTGTTTATGATCTAGAGTCTACCCAAAAGAATCTGAAATGTTTCTTTATTATTCAGAGTCCACTTTAAAAATGTAAAGGTATATTTTGAACATAACTTAAAAACACGCATTTCATCTTTAACAGTTTATTTTAAACAATTTTTGGCATGCATTGTACTTTTACTAAGTTTGTTTTGTTCCATCAGTTTTCTGTTTGTTATACTAGCATGCTGGAAGGTTGTTAATAATCCTCCAAACTGTCCTATGCAAGAGTTACAATACCGGCTGCGATTGCCACCTCCTCTCAGTGTTTGTGGTTGTTGCATTGAGAGAAGCAAAGTACACTACAGTTTTGGGTGGAAGAGATATGTCAAATCACATGTATGAAATAAAATGGAGAAAATTAGATGTCCTAGACAAATAAATAAAAAAAAAAATATAGATTCATCTAAACCTAAAATATAGATTCATCTAAATAGATCTTCTAAGTGGTGCTCTGGGGTTAAACTTTTGTTATGTTGCTTAATAGATTCAAGATTAAGATGGACATCTACTAGTTAAGAATTTAAAAGAGATATTATCAATTCACATGTATGAACTAAAACTGAAAAAATTTGACATCTTAGATCCATAAATAAATGAAAAAAAAAACAAAAAAAACCATAGATCAATCTAAACCTTGGATCTTTTAAGTGGTAAGGAGTCTGCACTTAGGGATTCTAATTTCTTTTGATGTTGATTATAGATGCAGGGTTAAGATTCTAATTTCTTTTGATGTTGATTATAGGTGCAGGGTTAAGATGGATCACTAGTAGTTAAGAATTTGCTCAAATCATCTGCAAAATTGTAATACTAATCACATGTCCTGTCACCTTCATCTGCTCATAAAATCTCACCATGTTTCTTTTTAGTTTTTAGATGTCAACTGTCTCCCACAGCAAAAGCATATACCTGTTTACCAACCACAAGCCAACTACATCCCGGATTCTTTTTTAACCTCCTGGTTTTCATCATTTTTCGCACCTTTCCAATGTCATTCCACATACCAGCGGTAGCATAGATATTGGACAGTTGAACATAAGGTGAAGGGTTTTCGGGATCCAATTCAAAAAGCCGCTCTGCTGCATATTCTCCTAATTCTATATTCTTATGGATTCTGCAGGCACCAAGTAATGAACCCCACACAGTAACACCAGGTTCTACTGGCATTTTCTTGATAAGCTCTTGGGCATCATCAAGCTTCCCAGCACGGCCAAGGAGGTCAACCATGCAGCTGTAGTGTTCCATCACAGGTGTAATGTGATAATGCTTACTCATTAAATCAAAGTACTGGCGGCCCTCATCCACCAGCCCTGCATGACAGCAGGCAGACAAAACACCAAGAAATGTGACATGATTTGGGTTCATACCCAACTGTAGCATTCCTTCAAACAGCACAAGAGCTTCCTTAGCACATCCGTGTATGGCATACCCTACAATCATTGCAGTCCACAAGACAACGTCTCGGTAATGTATGTTGTCAAATACTCTTTGTGCACTCTCTAGACACCCACACTTAGAATACATATGTACAAGAGCACTTCCCACAAAGGCATCACAGCGGTATCCACTTCTAATGATGACTTCATGGATCTCTCTGCCTTCTTCCAGAGCTGCCAAGTCGGAACACACCGGGAGAGCAACAGCAAACGTCTCTGCGTTTGGCTTCACAGCGGTCAGCAGCATTTTTTGAAACAACTTCAAGGCATCCTCTGTGTGCCCAGCCTGTGCATAACCAGCAATCACAGCATTCCATGAGATGACATCTTGTTCGGGCATCTCCCAAAGTAGTTTCAAGGCTTCATCATGATACCCATTTTGTGCATATCCTGTAATCATTGCATTCCACGATACCACATCTCTTATGGGCGTTTTCCAAAAGACTTTCAGTGCCTCTTCAACATATCCAGTCTGAGCATATGCTGCAATCATAACATTCCATGAGACCAGATCTCTTTTTGGCATTTTGTCAAACACAATCAATGCATTGTCAAAACTGCCGCATTTTGCATACATATCTATGAGGGCATTCTCAACATTGACATCATATTGAAATCCACTTCTAATTATTTCTTCATGGATCTCTTTCGCTTGTTCAAGCGAACCCATGCTCGCACATGCCGGTAGAAGACTGGCAAATGTGATCTTGTTTGGCCTAACACCAGACTGCCGCATCTTACAATAAAATCTCAAGGCCTCCTGCCCATACCCTTGCCTGGCAGAAAATGCAATCATGGCTGTCCAAGACACCACATTCGGCTCGGGCATTTGCCAAAAGAGATCCAAGGCTTCCTGAAAATATCCATTCTGCGCACATCCCGTAATCATTGCATTCCACGAGACGACATTTCTTTCAGGCATTTTCTCAAACATTTTCAGGGCTTCCACAAGCTGGCCATTCTGAGCATATCCAGCCACCATGGTATTCCATGATACCACATCTGGTTCGGGAATTTTGTCAAACACACGGCGTGCAAAATCCAATTCTCCACATTTTGCAAACATGTCCACTAGGGCATTGCGCACAAAAGCATAAGATTCGAATCCACCCCTAATCACTTCTTCATGGATCTCCTTGCCTTTTTCAAGATCACCCATGTGGGCACAAGAAGACAGAATACTGGCAAAGGTAAATTCATTTGGTTTGGTCCCTACCCGTTTCATTTGATAAAACAGATCAAAAACCTCCTCGTTATGATCATGCCTGCTATAAGCCACAATCATCACTGTCCACGACATAACGTTACGTTCAGACATTTGATCCAGAACTCTGCGGGCATCTACCAGACTTCCACACTTGGCATATAGTATTAAGAGCTTGTTTTTTAAATAAGTATCAGGCTCGAATACCCTCTGTATCATGTGGGAATGGAGTAGTTTTCCATCTGAAAGGGCTTTCTTGTTCACAAACGCCTGCAGGAGAGAAGCATAATTAGAGGAATCTACGGGAACACCATGGCAGTCCATAGCGTGCAACATTTGCATGGTCTCTTTCACTCGGCCTTGCTTACTTGCTCTACTCAAATCAGAGTTCATGTCATTGACATCAATTTTATCTCGCATATGTTCAGTTTGAGAAGCAATTGACATAGCTTTAATGGAGTTTTTTCTGAGAATAGACTTGGGAAACAAATCCACAGCCACTGCCATAGATAGAAATCCTGCTGCTGCCGTGATCTGCTCTGCATTTTTCCACTTCTAATTGAAGTGGTTTCAAAGGGTTTGTATAGTTCTACATGGTTTCTGGATTCATGATCCATTTCAGTTCACTGAAACCCCAAATTTATTAGAAACAACATTTGTTGTAATCTGAGCTACGACAAAGCGAATTTCGTTAGTTTCATGTGCAGTTCATACAGAGTTTATCTAGGGATTCTCGAATGGGTTCGGACATATTGATAAGTTATTTTTCATAGTAAATTTATCAATTTTATTGGCAATTTGTAAATATGGGTTTATTTATTATTATTTTTAAAGAAAAAGTCTGTCATAAACAATAATTGATTGGTTTGTTACACAAATTTCCACTGTTACAAATTGATCCAGGTGGAAGGTCAGCAACTAATCTATTAGAAACAGTTTTACGTTTTATTTCAAGATTAAAAGGTATTGGAAACACTTTTAGGTTTTATTTCAAGATTAAAAGGTAGTTTCAATTTACATAGTATTCATGATAAAATTAATTTTCTTTGTGATCATATTGGATAAAGGTAGTTTCAACTATATATAATATTATTTCAAGATTAAAAGGTAGTTTCAATTTACATAGTATTCATCATAAAATTAATTTATTTTGTGATCGTTGTGGATAAAGGCAGTTTTTAACTATATATAATATTCATATTGATGATAAAATTAGCTTTTTCTATACTAATTCATTTTTATATTGGACAAAAACTTTATATATATATATATTTTGTAAGCCGTGTTTTAATTTGTAAGTATTCTAAATTCACACAACTAAATATATATTTTGTAAGTAGTGTTTTAGTTTGTAAGTATTCAAATTCACACAACTAAATAACAAATTGGTGTTTGAGACTCCATGGTTTTGAACCTATGACTTTTTAGGAGAAAACACATGCTCTTATTAACCATTAGGCCCACTCAAATTGTATATTAAGTAACAATATCTCCCTCATATACTTGGTTGTAGAGTGCCTCTCCACGCAATAAAAAAATGCATCACATATTGATACATTATTACTTAATATTATAGTATATTATATGTTATTCATATCGTAATATTATATATATATATTATTAATATATATATTATATATATATTATATATATATATTATATATATATATACTAACATTGGTATAGATAATATAATATCATGGCAATTACTATACTTAGTTTAAGTTACCTTATTAATAGATTAGTGTTTTATAATTATTTCTTTCTTTGTTGGGTTCATGAAAAAAATTATTGTTCTCTTGAAGCTTTTAGGGATTCCTTGAATGTTATCAATTGGTTTAATGCTTCTCAAAGATGCCACAATCACACATTGCTACCAATTTTGGAGGAGATCTTACAATTGAAACAACCATTTGATTATATCTCTTGTTGCCACATTACAGGGAACGAAACAATGACATAGATTTATTGTGGGTTTTTGGCAGATATCGAAGCATGTAAATGGAACAACATCAGCCTTTCGCTAAAGGATAGCAATTATTTTTTTGTTGCATTTTTAATGTGATTACATACTTTTATTTCACATATGATTCGACCATTTGACAAACATCTTATATGTCGGTAGTGGATATCATATGTGACTTTAATTTTTGTTATGACTCTAAAGCACAAGTATTCGTATAACATGATATGGATATGGACATGATTTCTCTTTTTGATGATATATCATGGTCACGAGGCTAATGTGTTTGAGCCGTTTTTTAATTTTTCTGGTCACTATTGGGACAGAGTTGGCATGCACATGGATGCATATACAAAATGTAACTTTTTCTCTTATAAAAAGTTAAGATTTTTTTTCTTTGGGAAAAATATTTCAAATATCATATATATATATATATATAACATAATGAAAAATATTGTTAAAAATAATAACAATTACCAAAATAAAATTTAAAGAGTTTAATATTTAATTTTACACATTATTTAAAAAAAAATAAAAAAAACATTATGGCTTTCAATGGATAAAATTACCTAGTAAGCATCTTCCCTATAGTGGATAAAATTGCATTGGAGCCTAAGCATATTGCATTGCAAAGTATTTAGTAAATATGATTTATGGGATAACATTCTTTAAAATTTGTTTTTTTTATAAACCACTTCACTTAATATTTATTAAAATAACTTAAATATATATTGATCAAAGTATGCACTTCATATTCATTAAAATAACTTAATTATATATGATCAAAATCTGAAATTGGCTTCCATACAACGAAAAAGAGAGATACTGACAAAAAATCACTTCACAAACTAGTAGGATACATAACAATGTATACCCAACTGGAGATCATTGAATAGAGCAGTTGAATTCCAAGGAAATAGTAACACCATACTTCCCCACAAACCAAACACCAAACATGGATGAAACATGAAAACATAAGAGTCCATAAGTGCATACAATTCCAAAGGAGGCAGCTACCTGAAGAGTACTTCTCACAACAAAAGCCAAATTGAGTTCCGCGTGCCAGAAGCATTGAAATTGGATGGCCCTCCAAGAGCACATATATCCAAAGAAACCACTAGTCGAGCCATCACCAAGGAGATCAAAACCATGACCCATCTCAACATAATAAATATCATAAGTTGCATGTATGGGGAAGAGTAAAAGTGCAATCATTGTCAACCATAATGAGTAACATATGAATTCCTCTATCTAACAAAAAGACCTAAGATACATGTAGCCAACAAACTAAACTGTTAGCCCACGGGGCTTTGGATTGACGGTGAATGGGTGTGTTGTTAAGGCACTCCTTGCGATAGGTCACCGGTTCAAATCCCCCGTGGGTACTTAGGTTAGTCTTAACGTAGAAAAAAAAAAAACAAACTAAACTGTTGAACCAAACCAAGTGGAAATAAGCATAATGAACCCATACCTGGAGTAAGCTACCCAAAATTGAAGCAAAAAGCCAAAGACCCACGAAAGCTAATCTTGATTAGAGGAGATAATGGTCAAAACCAGAACACTATCCACCAGAGGATCAGTACGATCACCAGGTGGATTTGTAAGGTCTGCTAACCCAAAATTCGACACCAGAAAACTTCTAACCCTAGATAAACAAGTATCCACATTTCCTAAACAAAACCTTACATTCCTAAGCATACATTTTATATCTTCGTGGGAAGAAAACAAATTATAATTCTTAACCTTCTTATCCTTAAAAATTAGAAGTAACAAAGTGTCCTTCTGTTGGTGAAGAGCCAAGGAATTCAAGAAGTGAAGCCTTTGTTCTTGAATCTACCAAGATCAAGGAATCTAAACATATCTTCATTGACAATACCTGAATCTGAATGACATGGACATTCACCTGACTCCTTAGACTCTAGCAAGTGGATTTCCTTCTTCACTTCTAGAGGAACCACATAAAAAAAAGTCCCCACTGAGTCATAAGCAAAAGGGCACATATGTTTATGCCCAACATGACTGAAACCATCCCTCCTACTTGTCCTCTGTTGTTCAAGAGGAATGAGAATAATGACAAAGGAATAGATAGTGCAACCACTGAGAGACCTTCTGCCAGCAAAAAATGATGGAAAAGGAAGCACTGGACCCTGAAACCTTAGCAGAAAACTAGCAGGTTATCACCCACTTTCCATACCCAAGGTCCAAACCCCAGCAAATTATCAATCTCGCCATAGCACAAAAGCATGACACTACAAAAACCCCAATGCTCAATTTGGAAAAGAGGCTCACACAAACATAAGATAAGAACAAATACATTACTCATAGTAAGGGCAAGGGTGAATTTAAAGCTCAAAAGACACGGCAACTCAAACAACGCCAAACTAGGCATTGTCAAATAAAAACAACGTTTCATGATACCAAAGGGTAACAATAGCGAGATGAAACTACAACCAAAGACAATGACCTGGATCAAGGAGACTCGAAATGAGGAAACTACGATCCACATTGTGAGAATAAACATCCATAAATCAGAGGAAAATCATATGACACCATTCAGAGCGAGTGAAGGTGAACTAAATACCTCCAAATGTTCAAAATTAATTAACGGAGCAACGAAATATGCAAAATATTGTGGAAATACAAATACAGAAATGCATAGAACAAGAGAGATACAGATATACATGGTTAACCCAATTTGGGCTACGTCCACAAAGAAACAGCCAGTCCTTCCTTTATATTATCCAACAAAAGGAAGAGATACAACCTACAACAGACCCGTTGTAATTTCCTCTTCACTCACACATAGCCTCCTCTCTCTTTCTCACTCAGAATAATAATAGACATTCACAATACAATTCCCTCATATAAACTGAGGGGTTTCCTTATATGTAAAAAAAACCCTAAATTAAACATAATTTTTGCTCTCATATCATCTACCTAATGAAAGGCCCAAATTAACTATGAAATTACAATACTTTACAAGGCAATTTTTCATCTATTTTTAGCTTTGGAGCGTTGCCCCCGAACCCTCGCCAAGCGAGGGGGCATTTCCAAACATGCAACCGCCCCCCCTGGACCTCCTAGGAAGCAATAGTGGGGGGGAAGCCCATGCACACCCCCCGGTCGGGGATTGGGATCCAAACGTGGCTGGAACAAGACCTCTGAATTAGGAAGATAATCAGGCTCCACAACCAACAATCTCGCACTTAGAGACTGATTATATCAAATCCATCTCTGCTTCACTTACTAGACAATGCTTCCACTTTGGACTTGGTTGTTTCTCATCTTGATCATCATTCTTGAAGGCCAATTGAAATTGAGCAACAACTCAATTTCTCCCTGGTTACAACCTTTGTCAACATATTTGCAGGATTTTTGGTTAGTGTGTATCTTTTATAGATTCAACTATCCATCATCTGAAATAATACCTTATTTGTATATGTTTAGCCTTAGAATGAAAGGTTGAATTCTTTGCAAGATGAATGGCATTGTGGTTGTCACTAAATAACTAGCTCATCTCCTGCTTCTTACCCAACTGATCCATAAACCTTTATAACCAAATCATTTCTTTATTGGCCTCTGTAGCAACATCATACTCTGCTTCTGTTGTTGAAAGTGCAACAATGTTTTTCAATTTTGAAATCCAACTAACAGTTGTTCCACCTACAGTAAACACATACCCTATGAAGTTCATCATGTTATCTCTGTCACCTACCATATCTACATCAACATATCCCTGTAGATCAATGTTTGAACCTCCAAAACATAATGCTTGATTTGTGGTACCTCTCAAATACCTAAGAATCCACTTCACTGCCATCCAATGCTCTTTTCCTGGATTGTTCATATACTTGCTTACAACTCCCACTACATGTGCAATATCAGGTCTTGAGCAGACCATTGCATACATTAAGCTTCCAACAGCTGATGTGTATGGAACTTTACACATGCAATCCATCTCTTCCTGGGCCTTGGGACACATTTCCTTAGTTTGAAATGGCTAGCTAAAGGTATATTGACTGGTTTTGCATTCAACATATTAAATATTTCCAACACCTTTTCTATGTACTCACTCTGAGACAATGTTAATTTACGATTTTTCCTGTCTCTTGTTATTCTCATACCAAGGATTTGTTTTGTAGTACCTAAATCCTTCATTGCA
>APFE030960781.1:314075-338247 GCA_000404065.3 Pinus taeda
ATATATCTTTCTCCAAATCCCCATGGAGAAAGGTTGTCTTTATATCTAATTGCTCAAGATGCAAATCTTCTACTTCCACTAGATTTAAAATAGATCTGATTGAAGTCATTTTAATAACAGGAGAAAAAATTTCATCAAATTATATACCTTTCTTTTGTGCAAATCCCTTCACCACAAGTCTATCCTTATAACTTTGTTTACCTCCATATTCTTCCTTCAACATGTAAACCCATTTATTCTGCAATGTTGTTTTACCAGCAGGAAACTTGATTAAGTCCCAAGTCTGGATCTTCTTCAAGGAGTCCATCTCTTCTTCCATGGCTTGCTCCCACTTCTTCTTGGTTTCTACATGCATTGCTTCTTCATATCTTTCCAGTTCACCAGAATAAGTGGTGGTCTGGTTGTAGGTGTGAGTGACAATCGTTCAAATCCAGTAACAATCTCTTCAATCGCAGGCGGAAGTTCTTCTCGAATTTCCTTTGGAGTTTCATTCATCTGCCTCTAATTTTAGTTATTCTGTGAAAAATATCTGAAACTGTTAAATTACCTGAATTATGGCCAAAACTTCAATTACCACTGAATCAAAAGGAATTAAGAATCCAGCATATAAACCTATTGTGTCCACCTTTTCCACATATTTATATTTTCCCCACGGAACCGAAAATAAATACCACTATAGTTTACAACTTCTCAGGTCCGAAATCTAGATTAAAGGTTGTATACTTTTTGATGTGATATCCGTTAGATCTCATAACTTCACAGCGAACGGTTATGATCAATATGGACTTCAACGGATTAAATCGTAATTCATACCATATCGCATCTGATTTCCAATTTAAAACCTATGCATGTGAACTACGTGATTACCGCCAGATCGGCCTCCTTCAAGCAGACATTCCAGATTAACTGAGTTATTAACTTAGTTAAATAATTTCTTGCGTCTGGTTTTATAATTAAGGTTCACACTTGTGAGCATGTGCTCACTGTTAGATCTATGCCTATCAATCAGATGGTTCAAGTCATTTCCTAAGGCTTTTCACAACTTTTATTAGGTTTTCCTCATTCCTCCAAGAAATTAGACTTCCGCCAGGTTCAGACTGGTTCTAATTTATATTCTCCGAGACTTCGAAACACAACCAAATTACCTCAAAACATAGGAAATGAAGATTTAAAAATGGTAAACACAAGATTATATGAAATCAAACTCTAAAAGGCCAAACTGTAAATCAACAGAACTCAAAGAAATTTGGAAGGAAATTCAACCCTCCAGGATTGACCATTCATTCACAGAATACACAGTGAGACATAGATATTTCAATTTTTCAATCAAATCCTCCTCAGCAAAATCCAACCAAATCCTATTATAATAATTCAAAACTTACATAAATATAGTACATACAAATAATCAGATCCTCAATCAATGGATTGAATCTGTCTAACCCTAGATAATACCTACTCTGCATGATATTCTCCTCGAGAAGCTCAACTAAGTCTAAACTACTTCAATTAATTACAAAATCATTCAAATCCCTATATTCTAACTCAAATCCTATCTAGAAAACTTTGTAAAGTGACAGCTAAAGGATCCCACTCCTTTGCTTGTAATTTTTTTTTTGGATTTTTGGAATAAAATCGAAGCCTTTTATCTTCAAGCCTCATGCTCCTGCATTAGACTCCTAAGGACAAAATTCTTCATGGTCTCCTGTCCATGAGCTCTTCTATAGAACTGCCCAATTTCTGTAGCATGGCATCTATCATCCAAGTAGCTTCAACAATTGATTGATCCTTCTATTTGACCAAATACCAAAAATACTCATGTCCCCTTGTCCTTATAAACACTCTCTTATCCAAAATTTGTTCTGGCTGCAATTCTTTTGCTGTACGTAACTGTTTTACCCAATCTACCTATTGTTCTTCCTTGTCTTTTGTTGTATCCTCTACATTTCCACTTTCATACCTGTACAAATCAGTAACATTGAAAATTGGAGATATTCCAATATCAGGGGGTAATTCAATTTCATATGCATTTGCAGAAAATTTTCTCAAGACTCTGCATTGTCCAATTTTCTTAAATTTTAACTTGTTATACTCCCTTTTGGAAATATTTCCTTCCTCAGGTGTGCTAAAACCAAATCTCCAACCTCAAAATTAACTTCTCTCTTCTTCAATTCTGCTCTGCTCTTGTACTTTATGTCGCTATCCTGTAACTGCTACTTTACCTGTTCATGTATTGCTTGAATCTCTGAAGCAAAATCTTCTCCCTTAGCACTTCTCATATCAGCTTTGCCCAAGTCTCTCATTTCAAACACTCCTCTTGGGTGCATTCCATAAACTATATGGAATGGAATCTGCCTTGTACTCCTATTAGGAGAGTCATTATAAGCATATTCAGCCTGTGCCAAAATTTGATCCCACTGTTTTGGATGTTCACCTGCAAGACTTCTCAGAAGATTACCCAATCTTTTGTTTACAACTTCAGTCTATCAATTAGTCTGAGGATGATACGCTGAACTGAAACTCGGTTTAGTACCAAGCTTCTTCCACAATGTCCTCTAGAAATGACAAACAAATCTGGTCTCCTTGTCTGAAACAATGCTCTTAGGTAACCCATTCAACCTTACAATCTCCTTAAAAAATAGATTAGCAATGTGAGTAGCATCATTGGTTTTATAACATGGAACAAAATGTGCCATTTTAGAAATTTTTTCTACCACAACATAAATTGAGTCATTACCTCTTTGAGTTTTTGGTAAACCAAAAACATAATCCATACTTACTAACTTGTGTTTTGGCTCCTTTCCTTTGCACACTGACATAATTTACAAGTTCTCACATACTTCTCCACTTCAGATCTCATCTTCAGCCAGAAATAAAACCCACTCACCTGCTCATAAGTCTTGTCTACACCAAAATGTCCTCCAAGTCCACCACTATGTTTCTCCTTGATTAAATTTTCTCTCATAGAACAATTTGGTATGCACAACTGATTTCTTTCAAACAACAATCCTTCTTGCAAGAAAAAATCCAGTCACGTACTTCTGTCTAACAAAACAGGATTTTTACAAGCTTCAAATGCCTCTTTAAAATCTAATTCTCTCTCATATAACTCCTTAAGAAAATCAAAGCCCAACACTTGAATTTGACTTTCCTGAACTAAAATGTTTTTTCTACTTAAGGCATCTACTACTTTGTTTGATTGACCAGTTATATGCTTCAATACAAAAATAAAACTTTGAAGATATTCTACCCATTTTGCATGTTTCTGACTAAGTTTTGGTTGTTGCATAATGTACTATAATGCATGGTGATGAGCCTAAGTATTGCAACAATAATGCTACAACTCCCAGGGCTACCAGCTTTACTTATCAACCCAGGGTTCATACAAACTTGGAGGTGACAGTGCTATATGCACAAGTAAAAGTGAAGAAACTACCTGTTGTCACTGCTCATCTGGCAAGAGACCCCAGGGGTTCCAAGCCAGACTTTTATAGGGTCAAAAGAAGCTTGATTTTGATGGAAGAAGAGCAAATCTATCCTAAGGGAGAGCTACTCTACTGCAGTAATGAAGAAATCAACATGTAATGCTACATTACACCATACCCTAGCTAACCAGTTAAACATATATGCCTAAATAGAATTTCTAAATCAACACCAACCTAATGCTAATTATCTAAGTTGCAGAAGTAAAGAGCATCAAAACTAGACTAAGTTGTAAGCAAATAACTAAACTAACTCGACTTTCAAGCGGAAGAGAAGATGGAGGATGAAATCAGTGAAAGGAGGATGTGGAGCAACAATGCATAAGAACCTTTGGATCAGTTGGGTGAAAGGAAAATGAATGGCGGAGATCAGATCACAAGAGGTTACGTAGATAGATGGGCGAACAAGGTTAACTAACAGGATGAATGGTGGAGATCTTATCATGAAGGCTTAAGCGAATAAATGGATGAACGAGGTTAACATGAGTGATGAACAGCTGAGATATTATCGTGCGGGTGAAGTCAAGAGATGGACAACAGAGATCATATCACGGGGAAAATAAACGTGCAGAAATGATGGAGCGAGTTTCTAAGGCAGTAAGTAGTTTCTCACGCGCCCTCAAGGCCGTAACCTATGTTTTAAAATTTCACATGATTAGCCTTGCTGCGCGACATGTAGCACGAGAAAACCACTTTTCTCGCGTGCTCTTGGGCGGATAACGTTCGTGCACTAATTAGCGCGAGATTGTACGATAGCCGTTGGATCAAGCAAGGCTGATTAACAATGGAGATCGGCCAAGCTAGTTAGCGATCGGGTGAAGTGACAACTGTCGGATCAGGTGGCGTTGATCAATGGTGGAGATCGGCCAAGCTAGTTGGCAATTGGGTGAAGTGACAACCATCGGATTAGGCGAGGAAAATTGACGGTGGGGATTTAAAGCACATAAAGTAAGTGGTAGTTGGGAAAACTAATGGATTAGACGGTGATTGTGAAGGTTTGTTGGTGATCGGACGACGAGGAAGCGATGCATGAGGAATGTGCTGAAGGTGGCTTTAAACGAAAATGACCGAGAAAACCAGTGTGGGTGAACAAATAACTGCATCAAACAGTGAACTCCATAGGTCATGCAAGAACTAGAAACCTGTGTTTTTTTGGACTGCTGAAGGGTCCCTTCCTCAAATCATGGTCCCAGAGGGAGGAGATGAGGTCGAGACACCTGCGCACAACCTGATAGTGATCTTTTTCTCCTAACTAACCTGTGAACTGAAAGAAGGCATAAATGGAAGTAAACTACATCAAATGTATCTACTAAAGCAAGTGAATAGGAAAACCATGAATGATCTACGTTATATTATTGTAATGAAAGTGCAACTACTTAAACAAATAAATAGTGAAAACCATAAGGCTACTTAAGCAAATGAACAGAAAACTATGAAACTACTTAAGCAAATAAACAGAACAAAACTCTATGCTAGCATACATGTACAGTAAAGAGGAGCTTTGGTTGCTTGGGTCGGGCCCTAACCCAAGAGCTTCAGCCCTCAGAGTTAACTCAGAGCTGTCTTAAACAAAATTCATTCTTATTATAAAAACCATGGATTACAGAGAAAATTGTCACAAGTCTTTGCAGCTCAGAAATAAAATAGAGTTTTTACAATAGAAGTCTGAATCCTACTGAGGTCCTAAGCCTCTCTATTTATACATCTGAAGTCTCTAACGACTTCCTTCACATTAGGGAGGCTTGGCCTCTAACTCAATAAAAATTAGTTTGTGTCACTTTCACTTGCTCGACTGTCTTTTAGTCTTCAAAGTGATGGTTGTGTGCACTCCGAGCTGATGGTGGAATATTAGAATGGAGGGGTAGTAAATGAGGAGGATTTACCTCCTATAGTTACTCTCCCTTGTCCCATTTGAGTTTTTGCCAAGGTATTTTCCATAGTTCTTTGCTTTTATCCTTTCTACCTGCATTTTTCCTTGTTTTTATCCTTTATTCCTGCACTACATGCACATTAGACCACAAAGCAAAATATCCAACTCTAACTCATTTCATAAACAAAATATAATAAAAAGTATGCAATAAGTTGTGAGAATAGTTGGTTTGACTAAGTTAGGAGGTGAATTAAAGCCAATTAAGGCCCATATAATTGCTCAATGATGAGGCTCATCATCAACCCCCTACTGAAAGTGTTGCTCATCCTCTGAGCAACTTAGTCAATGTCCATGTCCTTATGGCTTTGGTAGCCTCTCTGACATCCTATGCTTTTGTTGTGGTATCTTCTTCTTGTTCATAGAATCTTGCTTTCCTTTCTACTTCCTCCCATTGTCTCTTTTCCTCTTCTTCTTTTTTCCCTTCTAGCATCCCTAGGAGTAGTGGTGGACTGAGTTTTAGGCCTATCCAATTGACCTTCAACCTTTGTATTGATTTCTCATACATAGGTGTCCTATTGAGTGCTTTTCTCAACTTTTGAGGGGAGTGATATTCTCTGATCTTCAAGTTGTGTGGCAATGTGTTCCATCTCCTTTAGCAGGCATGTATATTATCATCTTAGTAGCCTAAACACATCCTCAAAATATGAAATTTCTTACTATTGGGCAGCAAGATATCTAAGTGCCAGCTAAGGATCATTTGCAATTAGATTATGGGTGATGATTAGGGCCATGGGATTTTATTGTTCAGCTCTGATAAAAAGAGGTTTATTTTGCTCTCTGGCCAATATTCTTTTCATCTCTGCAATCCTTGACTTCTCATGGTTCATCGATGATGCTGAAGCCATTAATTATAGATCTTCTAGCTCTGCATTAGGGTCCCAAATATTCATATCATTGAGGAACATGTTATGCAAGTAAAACTCAGCCATTTTGGCCCCATCCTTTAGTACACTTTGATCACAAAGATCAATAAAATGTCTTCAATCTTGAAATGGCATGGTGCTCCTTTGTGTTAGTGTTTTAATTTGAAATTGCAACCATTGTTCTCTGAGATAAAGAGTATAGGATTTAGCTAGAATATTACATTGGATGGCCTCCAAGGAGAGGTTGGCCATATATGATATTTGGTCTTTCTTTTCCTGCAATTGTCCTCTCTATTTTCTTATCTTCTCCCTTTCGTTGTTCTTTCGCATCTCCATCATTTTCTTCCTTTGTTTCCTCCTCTTGTTTCAGCATCATCCTCCTTGTCTTCTTTTAGCATGTTCCTTTGTATTAGTTTCTTCTTCCCCCTCCTCATCCCCATCTAGCTTTGTATCTTCTTCTTCTTGTTTTTCCTCCTCCTTACTGACAGAATGATTAACATCAAGGTGAGGGTTTTGATTTCATCCTCTGCTGGTAAGTTTCTGATGACTGACCATGTTATGGGGATCCTGAGGCTTTGGAGGGCATCCTTAATGAGGATCTTGATCAACCCATGGTGAACTAACTGCTGGGAATTTCTTTCCTTTACTTTGCTGCCGGAGTCTATGAGTGATTGCATCAAGAAATAGGGTACGTTGAGTCTTTGGTGAATTGGTGTTTCTACCCCAAATCTTAATTCTTCAAGAATTCCCAAATGGTTGCCATAACAATACTGTATCTATGGACTCTTGCATTCTCTTTTGACTTATTAAAGAATTTCCTTTTTTCCACCTTTTCACTTATAAAACAACTACCTCTTAACCTTTACAACTTTTGATCAAATGATGAATATGAATGAGTAAGTGGGATACTTACATGTTTTCTTGATGCCATGCTGTAGTTGTTAAAGATCAGAGGTGATGTTGATGGTCATTCTTTTTCCTCCTCTACTATCTACTGATGGTTTCTTGGCTTTTGGAGGTGTTTATGACTAGAGATCTGATGCTGCTACTGCTGTGGAGCTCATGGATTTGATGTTGCTGCTGTTGTGGAGCTCTTGGATTACCTACTTGGCAATGTTTGGTGTCTCCCTTAGAATTTCTTAATCAAGTTGCTGGCTGGTGTTGTGAGGATGTTGTAATGAATGGACAGAGGGATTAGGAGTGTATGTGGATGCAGGGATGATGGTAATGGTTGAGGTGATTCTATAGAAAACACAATATTCACTTGAATTGAAGCAATGAAGTGAAAAACAATGGGTTTGATGGAGGGATGCATGGTAAGGAGTGGAGGAGATGAATATATGTGAGGCAAGGTTCCCTTTGGATATTTTCTTTGCTCCTTGCTTGTCTTTTTCACCCACCTACAAATAAAAATTATGTTTTTTCTTTTATTATTATATTATATATATTATATTTAAAAAAAAAAAAAAAAAAAAAAAAAAAAAAAAAAAAAAAAAAAAAAAAAAAAAAAAAAAAAAAAAAAAAAAAAAAAAAAAAACACCTAGGCTACCTCAGAGAGGTTTTCACCCTAGATATCTTCCTTGGGCTTCTCAAGGAAGGTTTTCACCCAGGGATCTTCTTTTTTTCTTCGTTTTTTCTCATCCTTGGGTCACCTCACAAGGTTTTCAACCCAGAGATGGGACTCAGGCACGTCATGTAGGTTTTCAACTAAATCCTTAATCTTTTTTCTTTTTCAATGTCCTGATGAGGGAGGGGCTGGAACTTGCTCCACCATCATCATTGTCTTATTTATATTTTCTATGAACTCTTGTTTTGATAAAGGCCTCTTGTACATTTTCAATTGGTATCCATTAACTAGCAATGGAATGGCTTCTTCATCAACAGTTTTGATTTGCACTAAACCATTTTCATGGCATCTTTCCACCACATAAGGTCCGAGCCATCTTGTCCTTATCTTGCCCTTGAAGTATTTATGCCTTGATCATATAACAATGCCCACTCTCTTTCTTGAAATTGTTTCTCCTTGATGTGCTTTTCATGCCAGATCTTCCTCTAAAGCTGAACTATCTCTGTATGTAGGAGGGCTTGCATTATGAATTCATCTAAGCCATTCAAATGTAACAACCTTTCTTTTTGTGCATGAATGAGATCCAAACCTAGTTGGGCTACCATCCTCAATGTGTTATATTCAAACTCAATGGACAACAAAGCCTTTTTCCCATAGACCTGCTCATAGGGTGTAAATCCAGTGGTGGTCTTCCATGTTGTATTATAGGCCCAGGTGGCCTCAACTAGTCTCTCTGCCCAATCCTTTTTGATGTTGCTCACTACCTTGGTTAAGATGTTCTTCAATGTCCGATTGGTCACCTCCACTTGCCCATTAGCTTGTGGATGATAAGGAGTGGAGGTCCTGTGCTTGATTTTGTGATGGATGAGTAGTTCTTCAATCATGCTGGAGGTAAACTGGCTGCCTTGGTCTATGACTAGCTCTCTAGGGTACACAAATTTGTAGAATATATTCTCCCTTAGGAACTCAACCACCTTCTCTTTTGTTGCTGCCTTAGTTGCCTTTGTTTCAGCCCACTTAGTCAAATAATCAGTGCACACAATGATGTGCTATTTTTGCTTTGAAGGAGGGTTGATAGGCCCAATGAACTCCATGCCCCACTTGTTAAATGGCTTAAAAGTCACTTGAGGTTGTAGGGGCATTTCATCTCTTTGAATAGGCTTTCCCACTCTTCGGCACCGATCACACCAACTAATATACTTTTTCACATCCTGATGAAGAGTAAGCCAATAATAGCCTGCTTGCAACACTTTGAATGCTGTCCTCTTTGCTGCAAAGTGACCTCCACAAGGCCCATCATGACAAGTCAGAATGATGTCAAAGACTTCCTCTTCCGTTACACACCATCTTAAGATTTGATCTGGGCCAAGTTTGAACATATTTCCCCCAATCCAGGTGAAGGGGGCTCTCTTTTTTACTATCTTGCTCTTTTCTTTGGAGGGAAAGTTTGGTGGAAGCTATGCTGATACCAAATAGTTTTCTATATCAACAAATCATGGGGAGAGAACTGAAATAGCAAACAAATTCTCATCTAGTAGCTGGTCATCCACCATTCCTTCTTCACCTACAGGAAGATTCATCCTAGATAGAAAGTCAGCAACAACATTTTCCTTACCAGGCTTATCAACAATAGTTAGATCAAATTGTTGTAATTAAAGCAACCATCTTATAATCCTAGCATTCACATCTGGTTTGTTCATTAAATATTTTATTACAACATGATCAGTATGCACAATTGCTTGATAGCCTGTAATGTAATGCCTAAATTTGTTTAATGCATGCACAACAACCATGAGTTCCTTTTTGGTCACAGTATAATTTAGCTCAGCCTTCGACAGGTTCTTACTGATAAAATAGATGGCATAGGGAAATTTCTCCTATTCCTGACCTAAGGCTACTCCTATGGCTTTGTGTGAGGCATCAGCATGAATATGAAAAGGGAGGGGCCAGTTTGGGCCTCTAAGGATTGGTGCAATGGTTAACTTACCCTTTATAATGTCTAAGGTCTCTTGACAACTCTCTAACCATATAAACTTAGAATCTTTGGCCAACAACCCAAACAAAGGAGAGGCCAACTTGTTGAAGTCCTTTATGAACCTTCAGTAGTATCCAGCTAACCCTAAGAAACTCCTGACATCTCTCTGCTTTTGTGGAGGTGGGACCCTTTGGATGATTGCTATTTTGTTTGGGTCCACCTGCAGTCCTTGCTGAGATATTGAATGACCTAGCACAGACCCTTTAGTCATTAATAATTCACATTTTTTTGGACTGAGAGATAGATTCATTCCAATCCATTTGTGTAATACTTTTCCTAGGTTAGTCATGGCTTCTTGAAAATCATAGCCATAAGGTGTAAAGTCATCCATGTAGATTTCCACTGCATCATGTACTAATTCAACAAAAATACTTAAGATCAAAAGGAAGGACCCTATAGGAAAAAGTACCCCAATGATAGATGAATGTGGTCTTATCTTGGTCTTCTGGGCAGATTTGGATTTGGTTGTACCCATTGAATCCATCTAGGAAGGAAAAAAACTTCTTCCCTACCAGGCCATCTAGCCCTTGGTCAATGAAGGGTAGGGGAAAATGATCCTTCTTTGTGGCTTTGTTCAATTCCTTATAATCAACACAAATCCTCCACTGACAATTTTCCTTGGGAACTAACACTAAAGGAGAGACCCACTCACTGTCAGAGATAGGATAAATGAATCTTGCATCTAGCAGTTTTTGCAGTTCCTCTTTGACTATGTCTTTAAGGGTTGGATTCATCCTCCTTTGTGGTTGCCTGACTGGCTTGCAACCTTCTTTGATGTATATGTGGTGAGTACACATTAAGGGGTGTACTCCCTTCATTTCCTTATAACTCCAAGCGAAAGCTTCTAGGTGTTCTCTCAACATGTTGCATAGCTTTTCCTCTTCTAAAGCAGAAAGAGATGGGTTAATTTTCAAAGTTCTCTCTATGCCAAATTCTATGGTTTTGACATGGAGTGGGTTGGAATTGGTCAAACATAAGTCAATTGGATGATTTCTCTGGGTTTCCCTTACTTCCTCTTCTAATGGTAATGAACTAGGAGTTGGACTTTTGAGCAGGTGTTCAATTAAGTCATCCTCATCTTGCTGTCCTCCTCGTATGGTTGCTTCCAAAGCATAAAGTTGGGTAGAATAAACCTCATCTTCTTCCTCCTCCTCTAACCATAAAGGTAAATCATGCTCTAGGGTAGGTTCAGTAGGAGGGTATAAGACTAACTATTTGGACATATGCCCATTCTTGATGGTCATATTCCTAGCTCTGCAGCTAATGTAAGCATCAGATGTGGCCAACCATGGCCTCCTAAGGATGAGAGGGTAACTAGTAAGCTTAGCCTTAGGTTGGAGAACTAGGAAATCTGCAGGGTACTCCCAGGAGTCAATGGAGACCATCACATCCTCCACAATTCCCTTAGGGGTGACTGTGGAATGGTCTGCAAGTTGCAAAACTGTTGTGGTCTTCCTCAATGACTGTTGGAGGTTGAGCTTGAGCATGGTGTCCTTGATCATCACATTAATGGTAGCCCCAAGATCAATCAGAGTGTGTGGTACAATGGTGCGATTGATGTGCACATCTACTATAGGGCTTCTAAGGTCCAAATATTTTGGACATATTACCCACCCCAGCATTAAGTCAGAAAACTACCCAATGACATTAATGGTAGGGGCATCCATTTTTCTTCTTCTTGCATGCTTGAAGCACTTCCCCTTAATCAATTTATTGTAAATGGGAACATATTTGAATGCTTGGAGAAGGGGGATCTTTACACATAGATTTTTCAATTCTCCCAGAAGTAGTTTCTTCTGGGGTAGGCTGGAGTGGTTGGGTTAATCTCTTAGGAAAGGGTGGATTTAATTTAAGGTTGTTTTCCTCTCTTTCTTCCTAAACCTCCCTATGTGGAGAGGGAGGTTGGTTATCAAGGAGAATTCTCCCAGATCTTATGTTGATCTCTTGGATTTCTATAGCATAAGATGGCTATGATGTCTCTCCACTGTATGCCTGTTGAGCCTACCTATTGTTTGGGTTCCGATTTGGCTAGGCAAGCATATGGGGTTGCTTGGGTGGAGCAGAGTGCAGGAGTTGTGGTTGGGTAGGTGGTGGAGGCAATATCGATGGAACATTGTTGAATTGGGGCCTCCACCCCTAGTGTGGGGTATTCCACTGATGTTGTGGTTGAACATAAGGTTGAAATGGCTAGCTGGCTGGTTGGTATTGATAATAAGATGCATAGGACCAATGAGGGGGTGTATACCAGGAAAGATGAGTAGGGGGTCCCCAAGAAGGTATAGTTATGGTTTGGTTGGGGTTGCAATATGCATGGGATGACCCTTGCATACCCTGTTGGTATGGTCTAGGCCTAGGCGATCTCCTTTAGTTGATGTAGAAAAGCTTATCACTGAGCCCTTCAGCTCCTTGATATACAACTTTGAGTCTAGGTAAATAAGGGCACTTGTCTGTGGAGTGGTTTTCTTCACAGACTGAGCAAATCTTAATATAGTTCAATGGACATTCGTTCCTAGGATGTCTCTTGGTGCATCTCGAACAAAAGATGGCCAAGGCTCTCTCTGCTTCCTCTTGCTTCCTTTTGATGTTAATGGTGTCCAATTGCAAGGTAAGGGTTTTCAGCATATCACTTTTGAAATCTTCCAGCATATTTCCAATTTCACCCTTGATGGATAAGTTGGAGGATGATGTACTAGCCATAGGTTGACTACCCCTACCCTTTTTCCTGGCTGCCCTAGAATGGTTTCTAAAGACAGCCTTAATATCCTCATAGGGTAATTGGTAGACATCTCCTCCTGCTATCATATGTAAGGTATCTAGGAGATCCTCCCTTACTCCTCTAAGCAGGACCAACTTTAGTGACTCAGGGTCAAGTGTGCACGTGGCCCTTTTGTAACTGAGCTGAAATCTTTCTTCATAGTCTTCTAAGGATTCAGCCTGGCCTATGGTCATCCTGAAAATCTCTTCTTTAGTATCCTTTGACCTACAGTAGTACCTTTATTTTTTGTTGAAAGTCTGCTGCATCTGAGCCCAAGTTGTGATGTTATTTCCAGGTAAACCCATGAACCAGCGCAATGTTGCATCCTTGAGGGTAGATGGAAACAATTTTAACTTTTTTCTCATCATTTGTATAGTCATAGGTTCAGCATATAATAGAAAACTCAAATAGGAAAGTTTCAGGGTCCTCCGTGGTCAGGCCATGGAAATGAGGTAGAGCAGAGGGGCTTATATTCTTCATCTTAGTGTCCCCACTAGTCTCCTTGATGGGGAAGGCACCCTCAATTCTCTCTCTATTTCCTTTGTCATTTCAATTTTCAGCGATTGGTTCAGTAGGAATGGGTTCTTCCTCTTCTTCTTCCCTTGTAGGTTCCTCAAATAGGTAAGGTTGCTCACCTAAAGGGTATTCCAATTCACCGTCACTGAAGAAGAGAGAAGGTTGACTGTTGGATGTAGTGGGGGTATTTGATAAGAATTTCCATGAATTGTCCCGATTCCTACGAGGCATGAAAGGAAATGTTTTTGGGTTTGTTTTTGTAAGATTTTATTTAAAGCCAGAAAGTACTTGCATAATGGAAAGGCAAGCAACTAATGACAAATGAAATAAAGGAAGCTACTAGATTACTTTTGTAGAAATAAACTAATGGAAGAAAATTGAAGACTAGAAGTAGAAGAAAAGAAAGTTGGAGACTAGAAAATAGAAGAAAGCAGTAATTACTTCTACTTAGACATGTTCTCGGCAACGACACCAAAAAGTGATGAGCCTAGGTATTGCAACAATAATGCTACAACTCCCAGGGCTACCAACTTTACTTATCAACCCGGGGTTCGTACAACTTGGAGGTGATAGTGCTATATGCACAAGTAAAAGTGAAGATACTGCCTATTGTCATTGTTCATCTAGCAAGAGTCCCTAGGGGTTCCAAGCCAGACTTCTATAGGGTCAGAAGAAGCTTGATTTTGATGGAAGAAGAGCAAATCTATCCTAAGGGAGAGCTACTCTACTGTAGTAATGAAGAAATCAACATGTAATGCTACATCACACCATACCCTAGCTAACCAATTAAACAACTATGCCTAAATAGAATTTCTAAATCAACACTAACCTAATGCTAATTATCTAAGTTGCAGAAGTAAAGAGCATCAAAACTTGACTAAGGTGTAAGCAAAGAACTAAACATACTCGGATTTCAAGTGGAAGAGCAGTTGGAGGATGAAATCAGTGAAAGGAGGATGCGAGGGAGAAATAGTGCATAAGAACCATTAGATCAGTCGGGTGAAAGGTAAATGAATGGCAGAGATCGGATAGTAGGAGGTTACATAGATAGATGGGAGAACAAGGTTAACTAACATGATGAACAGTGGAGATCTTATCGCAAAGGCTTAAGCGAATAAATGGATGAATGAGGTTAACGAGAGCGATGAATAACTAAGATCTTATCATGCGGGTGAAGTCAAGAGATGGATGGCGGAGATCGTATCGTGGGGAAAAGAAATGTGCGGAAATGATGGAGCAGGTTTCTAAGGCGGTAAGTAGTTTCTCGTGTGCCCTCAAGGCCATAAGCTGTATTTTAAAATTTCACGCGATTAGCCTTACTGCACGACACGTAACACGAGAAAACCACTTTTCTCATGTGCTCTCGGGCGAATAACGTTCGTGCACTAATCCATGCGAGATTGTATGATAGTCGTTGGATAAGGCGAGACTGATCAATGGTGGAGATTAGCCAAGATATTTGGTGATCGGGTGAAGCGACAGTCGTCGGATCAGGTGGGGCTGATCAACGATGGAGATCGGCCAAACTAGTTGGCGATCGGGTGAAGCGACAACCATCAGATCAGGCGAGGCAAATTGACGGTGGGGATTTAAAGCGCATAAAGTAAGTGGTAGTTGGGAAAACTAATGGATCGGATGGTGATTATGAAGGTTTTTTTTTTATCGGACGGTGAGGAAGCGATGCATGAGGAACGTGCTGAAGGCAATTTTAAACAAAAACAACAGAGAAAACCAGTGTAGGTAAACAAATAATTGCATCAAACAACAAACTCCATAGCTCACGCGAGAACTAGAAACTTGTGTTTTTTGGGCTGCTGAAGGGTCCCTTCCTCAAATCATGGTCCCAGAGGGAGGAGATGAGGCAGAGACACCTGTACACAACCTGATAGTGATCTTTTTCTCCTAACTAACCTATGAACTGAAAGAAGGCATAAATGGAAGTAAACTACAGCAAATGCAGCTAATGAAGCAAGTGAACAAGAAAACCATGAATAATCTATGCTATATTGCTGTAATGAAAGTGCAACTACTTAAGCAAATAAGCAGTGAAAACCATAAGGCTACTTAAGTAAATGAACAGAAAAACATGAAACTACTTAAGCAAATAAACAGAACAGAACTCTATGCTAGCATACATGTACAGTAAAGAGGAGCTTTGGCTTCTTGGGTTAGGCCCTATCCCAAGAGCTTCATCCCTCAGAGTTAACTCAGATCTGGCTTAAACAGAACTCATTCTTATTATAAAAACCATGGATTATAGAGAAAACTGTCACAAGTCTTTGCAGCTCAGAAATAAAACAATTTTTTTACAATAGAAGTTCGAATCCTACTGAGGTTCTAAGCCTCTCTATTTATACATCTAAAGTCTCTAACAACTTCCTTCCCATTAGGGAGGCTTGGCCTCTAACTCAAGAAAAAGTGGTTTGTGTCACTTTTACTTGCTCAACTATCATTTAGTCTTCAAATTGATGGTTGTGTGCACTCCGAGCTGACGGTGGAATATTCGAATGGAGGGGTAGTAAATGAGGAGGATTTACCTCCTATAGTTACTCTTCCTTGTCCCATTCGAGTCTTTACCAAGTTCTTTGCCATAGTTCTTTGCTTTTATCCTTTCTATCTGCATTTTTCCTTGCTTTTATCCTTTATTCCTGCATTACGTGCACATTAGACCACAAAGCCAAATATCCAACTCTAACTTAATTCTTAAACAAAATATAATCAAAAGTATGCAATAATTTGTGAGAATTGTTGGTTTGACTAAGTTAGGAGGTGAATTAAAGCCGATTAAGGCCCATATAATTGCTCAATGATGAGTCTCATCACATGGTTGTTTAAATATTGTATAAACTCCTTAGACATCAAATAATGTTTCCAGTTCCTCAACGATTGTACAACTGCATAAAACTCCTTATCATAAGAAGAATATTTCTTCTTTGATTCATTCAGTTTTTCATTGAAATAAGCTATAAGTCTATCCTCTTGACTTAAAACACCACCAATAGCTTCTCCACTAGCATCACATTTCACTTGAAAAGGTTTATTAAAATCAGGAAAAATCGAAATAGGTTTTTTAGTGATCTTCCTTTTCAACAATGGAAATTTCTTTTCTACTTCAGCAGTCCATTTAAATGGCTGATTATCCTTCTTTATAGTGTCAATAAAAGCATTGATATTACTAAAATTCCTTATGAATTTACTACAAAAACTAGCAAGACCATGAAAACTTCTTACCTCAAAAACAATTTTTGGTGAAGGCCACTCCATGATTGCCTTGATCTTCTCTGCATCCATCTTTAATCCATCAGCAGAAACAACAAAGCCCAAATATATCAACTCTTCCTTCATGAATGAACATTTCTTAAGATTTAACAATAACTTTTCTATTTGCAGCTTCTGTAAGACATAATTCAGATGTCTCATATGTTCCTCTTTAGATCTGCTGTAAACTAATATATCATCTAGATATACTATTACAAAGTTACCAATAAATTCTTTCATGTTGACACCTAATCATCGAGATTGGGTGAATATAATGTAAATAGATAAATAAGTAATATGAACAGTCATCGGGAGATGAAGTGAACAGTCTCTCCCTCATGTATATAATGAAGAACTACCTGAAGGAATAACATATACGAATCAATTTGTGTTGAGGAGTTACTGCTTGGTCTGACATGGTATCAGAGTCAGCTCCCAAAATAGTTGTAACTCCCTTCTGCCTACTGCTCTCTCTTCACTGCCTACTGCTTTCTATCCACTGTCTACTACTCTCTGTCCCCTCCATGATCGCTGCCACTGTCTAATGCACTGTTGGAACAACATAACGTTTGAATTGTTTATTTGCGTTGAACGAACCATTCCACCCATTGTTTCGAAACCTCGCTACCGTTGTTGGGTCATCCTCAAATGATGGGAATTCTGCTGGTGCGTCTTCCAAAGAGTCGGCGAGGACTCCGAACGGATGCCAATCTTGTAGAAAGCGTGTGGGATTGACGGGTTTCAAGTGTTGGATGCTCGTTTGATTACAAGGAGGTCGGGTGTTTGGAAACGATTTTTATTTTAAATCGATTTTGTTGAAGAACACTGGTATTATAACGTTGTTTTGGCATTGTAAGAAACGCTGGTCTGAAGTTTTTTTTTTGGCATATAAGGATGGTATTCACCTTGAAGTTTTTTTGCTAAATTCCATGCGTTGAATTGTTTTGGTATGCTTCTCCATGCGTTGAACTATTTTTGTACACTGCTCCATGCATTGAACTGAAGTTTTTTAACGTTGGCCTGAAGTTTGTGGTATTATTTTAAATCAATTATACATGAAAAGCTATGCTGACATGTGCTGAAGTTTTTTAACACTGGCCTGAAGTTTGTGGTATTGGCTAGCATCTTCATGTTGTTTGACATTTTATTAAAGTTGTTTTGGTATGCCATACGTTGAACGTTTTCTTGGGACATTGGTAATCCATGTAAAATATGTTAAATGGCTATGCGTGAGACCATGTGTACAATAGTACTATGTTTCAATATAGTTTGAATACTCTAAGTTTTTCATTATAGTACTATATTTCAATATAGTACTGTCATACCAATGCCTCTCTGAATTGTAATTTAAAAAAAAAAATACCACTAGAAGTACAATTTTATTGTATATTGGTAGAAGTATTTTTCTATCAGCAAAAGTATTTTTTTACAGTATGCATTCAATCATATCTATTGTGGGAATAGTTGTCACTGGCAAGGAGAACTATCCTGAGTGGTCCCAGATGGTAAAACACACCCTCATTTTCAATGAGTTGTGGAAAGGAGTGTGTGTCGGAGATGGAGAAAATGAACCAAAATAGCCTACCTCAGACAAAGAGCTCATCATTTGGGAAAACAAGAACAACAAAGCTTATGCATTAATTGCAGCATCTGTAAATGAAGAGGTGAGTCACCATATTTCGCCATTTTCAACTGCCTTTTAAGCCTTACAAAAGATAAAAGAAATCTATGACTCACATTCTGCACTTGAAGTTGTTCAACTCATGATTAAACTCTTCACTCTTGAACTGCAAAACAATGATCCTCTTGCTCTTGCATCTGAAGTAAAGTTTATAATGCATGATATCAAATCCACTAAGGTTGAATTGGATATTCCTCTTATCACTTTTCTCAAGGCACTTTATCCTACTTACTCCAATTATCTTGAGTCATTGCAAGCTAATGGAAATCTCAAAGATATCACCTTTGACTCTCTTGTGAAAATGTTTGCTGAAAGAGAGAAAGCTTTTGGAAAGAAGACAGTCCATGAATATTCTTAAGAGGCTATGTGCATTGCTCATAAAGAAAAGCATCCTGCTCAAGATTCTTCAAGAGGAAGAGGTGGTCGAAGAGGAAGAGGAAGATATTTCGGAGGCAAGGGGGGTAGACACTCTCAAGGAGAAAAGGCAGATTTGCACTGCATACGCTACAAAAGAAATGGATCACATGATGCCTCTACATGCAAGCTACCATGGGACAAAATTGAGCAGTAAAGAAACCAACAGAAAGGTAAAACTAATGATATAGACAAAGGTAAAGCACCTGAATCCACTCACTATATTGTCGCAAAATGTAACATTGGAGTAAATGAAGATTTATTTAATGCTTCACTTGCTTCTTGGAAAAATAATTGGTTGCTTGATTCAGGAGCAACCTGCCACATGACTCATAGAAAAGATTTTTTTGAAGAATTTACTAACAATGTTTATGGAGCAGTATACTTTGCAGACCAATAAAAAATCAAGCCATCAGGGCTTGGCACAATCAGGATTAAACTGCCTGGTCTTCCAGACTTTCTTTTGCATCATGTTTTATATCTCCGACAACTCAAGAGAAACTTGTTGTCCTTGGTCCACATCCACCAGCAAGGTCACTCCATTCATATGTTTGATGGCAAGCTTGAGGTAAGAAAAACATCTGACCGCTCACTTGTCATGAGGGGAATAGAAGAAGAAAGGCTTCTCAAGCTTCAAGGAACCTCTGCTCGTGCACAACATTTCTCATACAATTCTCATCATGAAGAAGGTACACTTCTATCAAGTTTATTATGGCATGCTAGATTTTGACATTTGAACTATGATAGCGTCCTCTTGTTGAAGAAAAATGGTATTGCTGGTTTGCCTACAATTCCTAGGAAATTTAAGCAATGTGATGCTTGTATTCTAGGAAAGAATAGCAAACAATCTTTTCATGATTCACATTCAAGAGGACATATAAAACTTGAACTCATTCATTCAGATTTATGTGTTCCAATGCTCGTTCCTTCTGCAAATGGAAATAAATATATGATGACATTTATTGATGACTACACCAAAATGTGTTGGGTTTATTTATTGAAGAACAAATATGATGCTTTTCAAACATTCAAGAATTTTCATAAATGGACTGAAAATGATACACAATCTCATATTGGGTCTATTCTCACTGATAATGGAAAAGAATACACATCAAATGAATTTGAAAACTATCTTCGCCAACATGGGATCAAACATCAAACAACTGTACCTTATAATGCCCAACAGAATGGTGTAGCTGAAAGAATGAATAGGACAATCTTAAATATGGTACGATCCATTCTCTTCTTCAAAAATGTAAAGATAATGTTTTGGGTTGATGATGTTCTATGTGATGCATATACAAGTATAGATGTCCATCTAATGTTATTAGAAATAAGACTCCTTATGAAATGTGGTATGGACATGTTCCTTCGGTAAAGCATCTCAGGGTCTTTGGTTCCACCTGTTATGCCTTGATACCAAAGGTACATAGAAGCAAACTTGGTGCTAGAAGTCGTAAGTGTATCTTCTTGGGGTATTCAAACACCTCCAAAGCATACCGTCTCTATGATGAAGTAAATAAAAAGTTTGTTGTATCTAGAGATGTAATTTTTCTTGAATCATCCAAATCTGACAATGTTGTTGAGCGGCAACTTGATCGCTTGTATAGATTCACAAAAGCAAAATCATTTCAAGAATTTGATAATTAGATTCCACATCTTTAAGGGGGGATTCCTATTCTAGATCAACTTGTGGAATCTTCTTCTGAAGAACACTCTCCCCTGCATGAAACTCCAACAATGGATGATGCTTTAAGTGATGTGATTGATAGAATTGGGAGACTCAATCTTGATTCACTCCCAACTCAATCAACAGAGCAGCCTGGACCATCTCAGAAAGGTCCCCCAAAGTGGCTGACAAAGACACTTGAAAGTGTTCATCCTGATGAAATTGGAAAAACAGGAACCAGAAATTCAAACCGACAAAATGGAGGTGATGTAGATGACTCTAATTCACCTGTTGATATGGATGTTTCTTATGATTGTGAATTGAACTTGTCTACAGATTTTGAACCAACTTCCTTTAAAGAAGCTGCTTCTCATGATGAATGGAAAGAAGCAATGTAAAAGGAGTATGATGCCCTCATAACGAACGACACTTGGAAGCTGGTTGATCCTCCATTTGGAGCCAAACCAATTGGCTGCAAGTGGGTCTACAAGAACAAGTACAAAGCTGATGGCTCACTTGACAAACACAAAGCTAGGCTTGTGGAAAAAGGTTTTGCACAGAAGGAAGGGGTTGATTATGAGGAGACTTTTGCCCCCACAGCAAAATGGGCTACCATCCGGACACTCTTTGCCCTAGCAGCTCAGAATGGTTGGAAAGTCCATCAAATGGATGTAAAAACTTCTTTCTTAAATGGAGATCTAAAAGTGAATGTTTTTATGTCTCAGCCTAAAGGATTTGCTGTGAAAGGAAATGTACATAAAGTATGCAAACTTGTGAAGTCCTTGTATGGCCTTAAACAAGCACTAGGAGCCTGGTATGAAAAACTAACTGAGCATCTTCTGAAACTCAATTTCAAACATTATGATCTTGATGATGCAAATTTATTTGTCAAGAAAGTTGGCAAAATAGTTGTATATCTTGTGGTATTGTAGATGATATTTTGATGACAGGGAACAATGAAAGCTACATTGCATCCATAAAGAAGAATTGGGGAAAGTTTGAAATAGTGATTTGGGCTATGTTCATTACTATCTTGGCATTGAAGTAACCCAACATATGAAGTCCATATTTCTTTCTCAAAAGAAATACATTGGAGATCTGTTGAACAGGTTTGGCATGACAGAATGCAATCCTCTTACTACTCCAATGGAACAAAACTTAAAGCTCACGTCTATTGAAGGAAAAGAATTTGAGGATGCAACAAAGTATACACAGCTTGTAGGAAGTCTCAACTACTTAACTACTACCAAACCAGACATTTCGTTTGCTGTTGGAATCCTCTCAAGGTTTATGCAAAAGCCTTGTGAGGGACATTGGTCTGCTGCAAAAAGAGTTCTAAGGTACTTAAAGAGAACTCAAGAATTTGGAATCAAGTATACACAGGTGGACAACTTCAGTTTGATTGGATACTCTAATTCATAATTCGACGGAGACAAAGAAACTGGGGTATCTACTTTAGGATATGCTATGAGTCTTGGATCAAGAGCTGTCTTCTAGAGATCATGCAAACAATCAGTTCCAGCAGATTCCACAACAGAAGAAGAATACGTGACAACAGTTGAAGCAACAAAAGAAATTGTGTGGCTCAGGAAAATTCTTGAAGATTTGCAGGTAAAACAGGTACAATCAACTCCACTCATGATTAACAATACCTATACAATAAAGTTGGTGAAGAACACAAAGTTCCATGATCAAACAAAGCACATCAATATTAAATATCATCTGATTTGACATCATGTTGAGGCCAAAACAATCCATCTCCGTCATTGTTCCACTAATGAGCAAATTGTAGATATCTTCATCAAAGCACTTGGAAGAGAAAAGCTTGAACAATTCAGAATGATGCTTGGACTCACCAACATCCCTTCAGATTAAGGGGGGGAATGTTGACACCTAATCATCATGATTGAGTGAATATAATGTAAATAGATAAATAAGTAATATGAATAGTCATCAGGAGATGAAGTGAACAGTCTCTCCCTCATGTATATAATGAAGACCTACTTGAAGGAATAACATATATGAATCAATTTGTGTTGAGGAGTTACTGCTTGGTCTGGCATTTCAAAAATTCATTCATAAGCCTCATAAATGTACTAAGAGCATTTGACAACCCAAAAGGCATTACCATCCATTCATACAATCCCTCATTTGTTTTAAAAGTAGTTTTCCATCTATCGCCTTCTCTATTTCTTATTTAATGATAACCACTTTTTAAATCTAGCTTTGTAAAATATCTAGCTCCACTTAAACAATCCATAAAATCTTTAATTCTAGGTAAAGAAAATCTATACCTGATTGTTATTTTGTTGATTTCTCTTGAATCATTGCACATTCTCCACCCTCCATCTTTCTTTGGACTCAACACTGTTGGCATTACACAAGGAATCAAACTCTCCTTAATCAATCCTTTATCTGACAGTTCCTGCACCTATTTTCTGATTTCTTCATTTTCTGTGGGAGTCATCCTGTAAGCTACTTTATTTGGTAGATTTGCTCCTCGAATCATATCTATATGATGACTGATTTTTCTAATGGGTGGAAACTCATTAGGCAAATCATCTATAATGATATCACAATAATTGTCCAACATCTCTTGAATTTCAATTGGAAAATCAGGAATTTTAGTGGAAGTCATTATTACCTTGGGTTTGCAAACCAATGCAAAATTCACCTCATATTTTCCACTCAACAATAAAGTCTTTGGATTAGAATTTCTTGCTGCATCCTCTTCTTCCATAGGCAACAATGTAAGATTTAACACCATCTTTACCAAACTTGTATGTGTTCTTTTTCCCATCATGCATAACTCCTCTGTCATACTGCCAAGGTCTTCCCAAATATATGTGACACACATCCATAGACATCACATCACATAGAATTTTGTCTTTGTATTTTCCCAACTGCAACTCCACTTCACACTATTCATTCACTAACAACTGATGTCCCTTTTGAAGCCATGACACCTTGTAAGGTGTCAGATGCTTCTTTGTCTTTAACTTCAACTTCTCCACCACTTCTGTAGAGACCAAATTATCAGTACTGCCACTATCAATTATAATTTGACAACATTTTCCTTAAACCTTGCACACATTCCTAAACACAGTCTTTCTCTATGTTGGTTCAACAACTTCCTTTGCTGGCTTTAACAAAACTTTGTTAATTACCAAATATTCCCCTTTCTCTGGTACATTTTCTTCTTCTGGCACTTTTTCAACTTCCTCTTCAGTCTTAGCAACAATTACATTTCTCTGATTTGTTCCTATGTTCTCTGGGCACTCATAGGCTCCGTGTCCCAGCTTATTACATCTATAACATCTAATTTCTCTTCCTCTGCCTCTGCCTTCTCTTCCTTTGAAAAAAATCTTTCTGCCACTTGCATCACCTTCTGTTACACAAAAATATCGTCACCTTGATTATTTGCATTCAGTATGAGTCTATCATCACTTGTACTGACCTCCTAAGCAAGTCTCAGACCTTAGATATTCAAACTAAGCTTTGGAAATGAGAGAAAGACATCAAAAAGCAATGTAACTCTCGTTCCACACTTTCTCTCACTTTTGCCTGCGGGCCCACACCCTTTGTTCAGAGTACCTGTGTACTTATACGCTCTGTATGTAAAGGGGAGGGTGCGTACCCCTGTGAAAGTCAAAAGGCCCAATTTTTATCTTAAAAAACTCACTTTGGGTTAATTCTAGATGATTTTAGAAGGAATTTTGACGTGGATTGTTCACTCCAAAGAGGTTCATGCATCCCAAAAGAGAAGGAGATAATCGCTTGTTAGGAGGAGCTATCCCTTTGAAGGAGGATTCTATCCCTTTGAAGGAGGACCTAGTAACTTCCCTCCATTGTACTATAAATTGAGGCATTTTGTTAGTGGCTAGAGAGGTTAGAAGCTGAACATTTTTTAGGGTAAATTCTGGTGAAATCAAGACTTCCTAGTTGAGCTTAAGAGGAGAGATCACATACCTTTTTGGCTTCATTGGGGAGTGAGTGAAGCTTGTC
>APFE030960781.1:358740-382660 GCA_000404065.3 Pinus taeda
GTTTCTACCATGTTCGACTTCGACACATTCATTCGCATGGATAGAATCGTACTGTTTCGGGAAGTAGAAATGAAGACCCTGGATCTAGTTTCCACCATCTAGGCTGTGAGGAATTTTGTATTCATTATACTATGGACTATTCATAAACAGATGGCTGCGTCCATACTATGTCCACATGTGTCTATACTTATGATGTGTTACAAGATCATTCCTATATCAGAGCAGTAGTTAGTTTTCTAGTCAGTTTTCAGTCTCTTAGTCAGTTTTTATCTGAGCATGGGAATGCCTACCTCAGCGATGATATGATCTCATATATATATTTTGCATTGAATGTTTTTGTAGGTTCCAACCGAGCTCTCCGCGAGATGATCCTCGAAATGATAAAGTACTTCACTCTTCCTAAATGATAAATGAAATCCTCATCTACTACAGACTTCGCACTTTAGGGGGCAATCTCTTACACAAAAATATCGTCACCTTGATTATTTGCAGTCAGTATGGGTCTATCATCACTTGTACTGACTTCCTAAGCAAGTCTCAGACCTCAGCTCTTCAAAATAAGCTTTGGAAATGAGAGAAAGACATCAAAAAGAAATGTAACTCTGGTTCCGCACTTTCTCTCACTTTTGCCTGCGGGCCCACACCCTTTGTTCAGATTACCTGCGTACTTATATGCTCTGTATGTAAAGAGGAGGGTGCGTACCCCTGTGAAAGTCAAAAGGTGCAATTTTTATCTTAAAAAACTCACTTTGGGTTAAATCTAGATGATTCTAGAAGGAATTTTGACGTGGATTGTTCGCTCCAAAGTGGTTCATGCATCCAAAAAGAGAAGGAGCTAATCCCTTGTTAGGAGGAGCTATCCCTTTGAAGGAGGATTCTATCCCTTTGAAGGAGGACCTAGTAACTTCCCTCAATTGCACTATAAATTGAGGCATTGGGTTAGTGGGTAGAGAGGTTAGAAGCTGAACATTTTTGAGGGTAAATGCTGGTGAAATCAAGAATTCCTAGTTGAGCTTAAGAGGAGAGATCACATACCTTTTTGGCTTCATTGAGGAGTGAGTGAAGCTTGTCAAAGTAGAGGAGACTTCTTGTTGGACCCTGGGAGGAGCTTGTACAGCGTCAAGGCAAAGGTTGTAAAGTTGTTCTTCTTTTGAATTAATACAATCAGACTCATTTTTCTCAACGAGTATCTCATGTTATTTGTTTCATGGACTCCTTGACTTTCATGTTAAATATGTTTTATAATATTGGTTTTTCAGGTGCTATTTGATTTGTTTGCCTTGTTTGTGTTTGCAGGTTCGCGACAAAGGAACTCATTTGGATCAAAGAAGCGAGGGCATCCCCAAACTTGCGTTGGACATAAGGTAGGCCTTAAACACACTTGTTTGCCATTATTTATAAAATCACATTTAGAGAAAGATAGTGTCTGGGTGGTTTGCTTGTCATTAGGTCTTCTTTAGATTCTAGGAAGGTCTATCTTGTCCGCAAGATCAACTCATTCCACGTGACACCTTCTATGGGTGTATGCTGACTCGCGCTGCTACTAGCTCCAACTCTAGGTGCTATAGATATTCGTCTACCACCTTGACTTCCCCTTCCTTGGAAAACACCTCTACTTCTGGAAGATTGCTTCCTCAATAGTTTTTCTTTAGCCTTCAATACCATCTGATAAGCTTCTTCTACTATTTTAGGAGACAATAAACTTATCTCATCTTGGATCTCCATTTTGAGACCATTTATGTATCTTGTAACCTTATCATTTGTATCTTGAATTTGTCCAGCTCTTATGCTCACTTTGTAAAATTCCTCTGTGTATTCTTTCACTATCAAAGACCTATGTCTAAGATTCTACATCTGTCTAAATAATGTCTATTGATAATCACTTGGAAAAAACTTACCTTTCAACTTTGCCACCATCCTACTCCAATTTCTAGTTGGATGCTTACCAAGTTTTTTTCTTTCTGCCTGCACTCCATCCCACCAGAGTGCTGCATGTCCTTTCAATTTTGTGACAACAAATTTCACTCTCTTTCCTTCTTCCATTTCTTCATAATCAAAGAACATATCCATGCTATTAATCCAGTCTATCAACTTCTCGGGGTTTAAACCTCCTGCATAAATTGAACCCTCAAGTCTAGGTTTAAATGTGGATCCTAACATTGATTTAATGAACCTCATTTCAAGAGTAATTTCTGTAGGTTCCTTTGCTTCTGCAGCTTCAAATTCAGGCTCACTGACACCTCCAACATCTACATATCCTTGATTTCCCATTTCCACTGCTTCTAATCTAGCTTGCATCTGTTGCATAGCTCCCAACACTTCAACATTTGCAACTGGTCTTCCTCTTCTTTGACCATGTCTTCCTCCAACTCTAAAAGCCATGTTGGACTCCTTTCTCTGATCTTTGAGATCCTGATTAGTTTCAATAAGTTGCTCTGATACCACTAATGGTGGTCTAGTTACAAGTGTGAGTGACAATCGTTCAAATCCAGTAACGATCTCTTCAAGCGCAAGTGGAAGTTCTTCACGGATTTCCTTTGGAGTTTCAGTCATCTGCCTCTAATTTTAGTTACTCTGCGGAAAATAGCTGAAACTATTAAATTACCCGAATTATGGCCAAAACTTCAATTACCACAGAATCAAAAGGAATTAAGACTCCAGCATATAAACCTATCGCGTCTGCCTTTTCCACATATTTCTATTTTCCCCACAGAACCAAAAATAAATACAACTGCAGTTTATAACTTCTCGGTTCTGAAATCCAGATTAAAGGCCATATACTTTTTGACACGATATCCGTTGGATCTCATAACTTCACAATGAATGGTTATGATCAATCCAGAATTCAATAGATTAAATCATAATTCATACCATATCGCATCCGATTTCCAAATTAAAACTCGTGCATGTTAACCACACGATTGCCGTCAGATTGGCCTCCTTCAAGCAGCCGGTCCAGATTAACTGAGTTATTAACTCAGTTAAATAATTTCTTGCAGCCAGTTTTAGAATTAATGTTCGCACTTGTGAGCACACGATCATCGTTAGATCTATGCCTGTCGATCGGATGGTTCAGGTCATTTCCTAAGGTTTTTCACAACTTTTATCGAGTTTTCCTCGTTACGCCAAGAAATTGGACTTCTGCCAGGTTTAGACTGGTTTTAAGTTATATTCTCCAAGACTTCAAAACACAACCAATTACCTCAAAACATAGGAAATGAAGATTTAAACACGGTAAACACAAGATTATATGAAATCGAACTCTAAAAGGCCAAACTGTAAATCAACAGAACTCCAAGAAATTTCGAAGGAAATTCAACCCTCCAGGATTGACCATTCATTCACAGAATACACAATGACATAGAGATATTTCAATTTTTCAATCAAATCCTCAGCCAAATCCAACCAAATCCTATTATAATAATTCAAAACTTACATAAATACCAATACATACAAACAATCAAATCCTCAATCAATGGATCGAATCTGTCTAACCCTAGATAATACCTACTCTGCATGATATTCTCCTTGAGAACCTCAACTAAGTCTAAACTACTTGAATTAATTACAAAATCATTCAAATCCCTATATTCTAGCTCAAATCCTATCTAGAAAACTTTGTAAAGTGATAGCTAAAGGATCCCACTCCTTTCACGGGGGCTTCACTAAGGGAGCAATATCATACCATGTGGGTTCATATTGGGGGATATATATTGAGGAAAAAAATGACATAATATATTGGGGGAGATATAGGGGGTAAAGGGTTTTTATATTGGAAAATATAAAAAATGGAGGTTAAAGTCAATAAAAAAATATAAAGGGGTATAAACAATGTTAATGAAAAAATGGATACCTACAATATCTAGTGAAAGTAGGGATTTTTTAAATTGGGAAGTTGTATTGGGTTCATATTGGTAGGGGGTTAAATAATGTGATTTTTAGAGGAATTTTCCAATATGTAGTCAAATTAAGGGTATTGTTTAATATGTAATGAATGCATGCGATATGTCAGATGTTCACTGAGTGAATCCTCAGAGACTCCTTTGCTTGTAAACGTTTTTTGGATTTTTGGAATAAAATCGAAGCCTTTTGTATTCAAGCCTCATGCTCCTGCATCAATAATTCAACAATAGATAATATAATGAAGGAGAGTATCGTTTAGGGGGTCTACTTATCCTGGTAGATCTTCTAACGCCAGTTTTAGGTGTTTGAGGTGCATGTTGTTGTTGTGGTTTTTGTTGTTGTTGGGGCTACTGATCATTCTGATTTTTACGCACCTTTACTTTTTCTATGATCTCATCAAGCATTGTGTATTCTTTGTTTTGCTTTACTTGTTTCTTTCCTTGCATCTGATCCTTATATAAGACATTTTCATTGAATATGACATCTCTACTCCTAATGATTTTGTGATTTTCATAATCATGTAAGCGATAACCAAAATGATTTACACCATATCCTCAATCTTTGTTCTATTTTCTTTATTGATGTGGACAAAGGCTTCACAACTGAAAGCCTTTAAAAATGAGTAGTTTACTTTTTTACATGTCCATGCCTCCTCTGGAATACCACCATTCAAGGAAATTGAAGGCCCTCTGTTTATTAGATAAACAACAATATCTACATCACCTACCCAAAATTATAATGGAAATATTGCATGTAATCTCATGCACCTTGCACGATTCATGATTGTTCTGTTCATCCTTTCTGATACACCATTTTTGTGTGGTGATTTTGGAACTATTTTCTCTCTGTGAATTCCATGATCTAAAAAATAGCTATAAAACTCTTTGTTGCAGTATTCACCTCCATTGTCTAATTTGAGACACTTCAACTTCTTTCCTGTCTCATTCTCAACCAAATATTTCCATTTTTTGAAAGTATCAAATACAATAGATTTATTATGAATATAATAAATCTAGGTTTTCCTAGTTGCATCATCAATAAAAGTAACATAATAGAGGGAGCCACTGAGAGATGATACATGAGCTGGTCCCCATACACATGTATGCACAATCTATAACTTTTCGCTCTTATTTTCTTTCCCAACTCTAATAAATTTGATTCTCTTCTACTTTCCATAAACACAATTCTCACAAAAATCATAATCAACATGCTTCAAACCAGACAAAAAATTTCTTGAGTGAATAATTTGCATCCCTTTCTCACTCATGTGCTTGATCTTATGATGCCACAATGTTGTGTTTGCTCATGTGGAAGTTAAAGTATTGACATAATTAGAAATACCATTACATAAATACAATGTACCAACCTTTTCTCCTTTCACTATTACTATGGTTCCTTTAGTGACCTTCCAAGTTTTTTTCTGTAAAAGTTGTTACACAACCTTCACCACCTAAATGCCCTGTTGAAATTATATTTTTCTTCATATCTGGAACATGCTTTACCTCCTTCAATAGCCATTGGATTCTACTCTATTTCTTTATGAAAACCTTACCCATTCCAACGATTTTATAGGGATTATCATCACCCAAATGAACATGTCCAAAATCTCCTTGAACATAGTCATGTGAATGTTTTCTATCAGGTGTGGCATGGAATGAATCCCCTTAATCTACCACTCAGGCATCAATAATATTCTCTCATGAAATAATAAAATCATCTTGCAATAGATCACCTGTGACATTTTCTTCATGATTATTATCTTACTGTCCATCTCCTTCCTATCCCTTTCTAGATTTGCAATCTTTCTTTAGGTTTCCTTTCTTCCCGCATTTCCAACACACTATCCCCAATCTATATTTGGATCTGTCTTTTCTTAACTTGATGCAATTTCCTGGGCTCCTTCCTCTTTCTATTTTTCTTCCCTTGGTCTCTGTAATCAAAGATTACCTGATGTCTCACCGGAGCTTTCCCATCACATTTCTTCGTGAAGGATGACACCAACAACATCATCAAATTTTAAAGTGCTAGATCTAGAGACAGAGTTACTAATAGCCATAACTAAGCCATTCAAACTTTCTGGCAATAAGCACAGAAACAACAAAGCCCCAACTTCATCATCAAAATTTACCCCTACAGAACTTAACTGACTAGTAACCATGTTAAATTCATTTAAATGATCAGCAACAAATCCACCTTTTGACATCTTCATATTAAACAAACTCTTCATAAGAAATACCCTAATCGAGGCTGATGGTTTTTCATATAGTTTCTCCAAGGCCCTCATTAGACCTTCCATTTTTGTTTCCTTCGAGATATTGAAGACAATTGACGCCACCAGGCACATCCGAATTGTTCCTAATGCTTTTTTGTCAAGAATCTCCCATTCTTTGTTTGACATACTCGTCAGTTTCATTGTTTTTCCGCTCACTGGTAGGTACAAATATTTTTTATATAGATAATATTTCATCTGCATCTTCAATAACTGGTCGTTTTGGTCGATAAATTTCTTGACCCTAAACCTACCATCTTCTACCATTGCTCCACTCGAACTAGGAACCCTTCTCTCCTGCAAGTTTATTAGCCAAATACACCTTCAACTCTGATACTAGTAGTTAGAAATTAATTAATGGAGCAATTAAATACATAAAATATTGCGGAAACACAAATACAGAAATGTATAGAACAAGAAAGACATGTATATATGTGGTTCACCCAATTTTGGCTATGTCCATGGAGAAATAGTGAGTCTTTTGGGAAAATTTTAGGAACCACCCTAAATTTATATGTATAATAAATGGGCTAATCCCCATGATACATAGGAAAAATGGGAGGTGATTTTATCAATAATATAATATGTATATACAATTTTTTTGGCGAATCTCTCACCAGATTATATTATTTTGTACAGTGATGCAGAATCTTTCACTGAATTATAAAATCTTGTAAGATCTTGGTAAATCTTTTACTGAATAATAAAACATTGTGAAGTCTTGGTGAATGTTTTGTTAAAGTATGAAACCATATATGATAATAAGAAAACATATTCATTAAACTGTAATATACTAGCATACGTGTTTGGAAAAAGAAACATAATTTTCTCTTCCTATAAACAATGTTCCAAGTTTTAGTGGCCGTGTTTGTCAAGGTTCTTACAATACACTATATCCTTCTATTTGTTTTGATAATATTCCACAACAAAGTTGTTGTAGGTGTTGATATTGACAACGAGTTCTGTCAAGGTAGGAGAGATTAATCTTTTCTATACAACTTTTGTCAAGCTACCACTTTTTTCAAGTTATCAAATTTCTTTCTTATTCCATAGACTCCAATTGCGAGATAAAAAAAAAAACCCATCAAGTTTGTTTACCCCAATCTGCCAACAAGTAGCAAGCCCCAACTATATTATATAAGAAAGTATTAGGTATCCCAAGGTCTTGAAGGTGATCTAATTGTAAGAAGTGACCATTATGAGAATCCTTCCAATCAATATATGAATATATAAATGTAGATTTATTATTGTTTTAATTGGAAATCTTCAATTAAATAATAAAATTTAATTACATCTCTCCCAATCTAAATTGCGTATTAGCATAATTCACTATCCTCATCGGTCTAGCATTTTTTAATAGCGTTGTAACATGTAGATTAATTTCCTTTTTGGTGAACAATCTCCACCTTTTAGGAAAATATGGTGCAGTGGCTCCAACCCCTACAGATCATTAGGACAAACTAAAATGCAAGAGATAAAGTGTACAAACCAACTTATTTTTCAAACAACTAATCCAACATCAGTACCTAAACTTTTTTATGAAGATATCATATTGAGAATATTTGAAAAATGGTGAGAAATCTTCTGTGAGGGTGATGCGGAAAGAGTGATAAGGTTTCATTGTTTTGAATTTTTTTTTTTAAATAAAAAAAAAGTTAAAAACCAATATTAATGGAGATATTGGTATTTTTTACTAAATTTTTTGAGGTGACTAAATGTAGCTTTAACCATTCACCTTAATATATTTTTACAATATAATTTCCTAAGTCTATTTAGTATCTTCATTATCATAAAAACCAACCTATATCCATCTTAACCCCACATCTATCATAAAAACCAACCTATATCCATCTTAACTCCACATCTACCACTCTTAGGGGGATGAAATCTATTTATCCCTATGAGCACTTGGTAGACCTAGAATTAAGATGGGTCTAGATAATAGAATTTTCCCTTTAAATAGTCTATGCACACATGAATACTTTATCCCTCTGAGCACTTGGTAGACCTAGAATTAAGATGGATCTAAGATGATAGAATTTTCCCTTTAAATAGTCTACGCTGACATGAATATTGTGGTATTACCATGGCTCAATACCATGAGTTATCATAAACCTGGAGCTTAAAATTTACTATTATTAATTTATAAAAATTAATAATTAATTGATTTATTTTTTATTTTAAAATTAAATGTTTAACTACTTAAATTAACAACATCCACTTTGTACTCTTGATCCACCAAGCCCCCGAGAGGGATCAAATATTTTTTCACTCTATGCTAGTTTGCATATCACGATATTTGATATCTCTTGGGGCTTAGTAGATCCAAAGTAAAGATGGATCTATGTCGGTTTAATTCCCTCATTTAAATAGGTTACATTCCACATGAATACCATGGGTCAATACTATGTGCTATTTTTATTTTTATTATTACTAATATTAGGGTTAATAATGTTTTTTGGCATGGTATTAATAATTTTCTAGCCCATGGTATTTGGCCCATAGTATTTTGCCCATAGGTTTCACCTAAATATAACACATTTTTTGAGTGTCCTTAAATATAAGGTGATTTATGGAGTAAATATTATTATTATTTTTATTTGTTTACCATACCTCTCGTTTATTTATATTTTTATTAATCTACCATACCTCTTTTACAAATATGGTATTTGCCCCATAGGATTCACTTAAATAAAACCTCTTTTTTGAGTCTTCATAGATAGAAAGAGGGTTATGGACTAAATATAAAAAGAGGTTTTATTTATTTACCATACCTCCACTTTATTTATACTTTTATTTGTTTACACCCTTGCATGTATATAAGGTGATTTATGAAGTAAATATAAAAAATGTTTTATTTATTTACCATACCTCTCATTTATTTATATTTTTCTTAATTTACCATACCTCTTTTATAAATATGTTATTTGGCCCATAGGATTCACTTAAATAAAACTTATTCTTGAAAATTATGGCGAATGGAAGGTTGTAACTCCTAATTTCAAGGGCTAAATTTACCTTTTTTACCCTCTCCCTTAAAATAAGGTGGGCTATTTGAGGGTATTTGTAAAAATGTACTAAGATACAAAATATTTGTCCACTAAAAATTTAAAACCCCTTAATTCCGCCAAAGGGCGAACATTTGCCCCTAAAATTTTCCATGTTTATATTATCCAACAAAATGAAGAGATACAACCTACAACAATTTTTTTGTAATTTCCTCTTTGCTCACACATAGTATCCTCTCTCTTTTGCACTTAGAATAATAATACACATATGCAATACAATTTTATCATATAAATCGAGGGGTTTCCTTCCAAGGAAAAAAACTTTAAATTAAACATAAATTATGTTGTCAGATCATTCACCTAATGAATGGTCCAGATTGACTATGAAATTGCAATATTTTACAAGGTAAATTTTCATCTATTTTTAGCTTCGGGGGCACTGCCCCGAACCCCCACTAGGGGTGGACTCCAAACATGCAGCCTCCCCCCAAGAAACAATAGTCAGGGGAAAATCCCCCCCTACATCCCCTGTTAGGGATTGGTATCTAAATGTAGCTGAAACAAGACCTCTGAATCAGGAAGATAAGACTCCACATCCAACAACAATATCGCCACCAAAGTCCTAGATGTAAATTGACGAAGGAACCCCATTTATATTATCACCAAGAGAGAAAAAATCCACAATATAGAATCTAAAGGAAAAAGAAGACCAAACTCTACATCTGTCAATTGAAACAGAAGAATCCAAAGAAATGAAGTCGAAGACAACTCCTCACCTCCAATTGCACATGCCATGTACTCCAACCACCCCCTCATCATAAACCCACATTTAAAATGACAAGATGCCAACCTAACTCCCTTAGCTAGCAATCACGACGCTTCCCCAAGTTATGACACATACATTCCATTTTTCACTGCATCCGACAAAATATAATATATATTATATATATATATATATATATATATATATATAAAATAACACCTATTCCTTTATGCAATGTTGCTAATAAGTTTATATGAATTTGATTTAATGTTAACCACGACTATGATATTATTTTGTGAAAAACTTAAATGTCAATAACAAGTGATACTAGAATTATCATGGATTTTTTTATTATCAATAAACGTAAAAATGTTTTAACATCGCAATATACATTTGTGAAAGTATATATTCATACACTAAAGTGAATGCTTTTCAACCCTTAAACCTTTTTCATGGCCTCTATGATATGGGATCATCATGGTGTACAAAAACACTTCAATAAAGAATTTGTAAAAGTGCAAGGGGTATTACTTTTCTTTATTAGAAAAATCAAAATTGAGTTTTATTTTATTTTAATTTGTTTATTTAATCAACTAATTTGTTACTAAATAATGGAAGATTATGTATTTGGATTGTAATTATTGGTTTATCCCATAAATATAATATTATGTATTTGGATTGTAATTATTGTTTTATCCAATAAATATTGTTCTATGATGAGCTTAATATTATAATAATTTTTTGAGCAATTTATGATAACTCTATTTGTAATTAGCACTTGAAACTCTGGTGTTAGATATATAAAGCAAATGGAAAGTTTGATTTATTTCTAATTAATGGAGTTATGGGAACTATCAATTCAAATAACATGGTTATCTTTTTCTTTTTTATATATCCTTTTATATTGAGAGTTTGAGTGTTGACAACCAATGCATAACAACATATGGTTGAAGTAGTCTTATCTAATCATAGATTGTGTAACAATTTTGGTTCTTGATCTTCTTTCTCTTCACAATCTATGTAGAATAATTTCCTATCACCACACTTATGCCTCTTACTATGCTTGATGTCACCATTGGAACATAGTACCTTTGTTCTTATTTCATCCACTTGCTAAGGTGTCAACCTTGTAGGTTGGGTGATTAGGAGAGGGAACATGGTGCTCTTTATAGTTTTTAATGTTCTCCTTCTAGTACCCATAATTTTGATTTTAAGTTTCCTTGCCACATTAAAAGTGTTGGGTGGACCCTATATTAGGTGGGAAAACCTACCTATGGTTTTGTGCATGGATTTCACATATGGTTTTGGGAATGATGGTTTTCTATCCATGGTATTTTGTAGATCCGGTTAAGGGAACTATGGTTATGTTCTAATCTAGGGTTAATGGATTGGGGTTTATGGATGCTTCGACATGTATATATATGTATTGTAAAATTGAAAGGAATATAATGAAAAATCAATCTAGTAGTCCCAGTTTTGGGATCTAGGGGAAAATTTCTGTGTATATTTGTTTTAAGTTTTATGAACTTGCCATTGTTTATTTTCTGCTTCTAAGAATTCTTTTGCAAGTCATTTATGTATGGGGTTCTACATTTGGTATTAGAGTTGTTTAAGCTTCAAGGAGATGCCCTTGTTGCTGAGGAGTTTTGCTTAGGCCTGTTGTAGACCCTGTTCAATGGGAGATCTACATGATCGATTCTTGTGATGAAAGAAGATGGTGAGCAATGGAAAGATAGAGATTGGAAAATTTAATAGTCAGAGTTTTGAGTTGTGGAAACTCAAGATGAAGGATTTGTTAGTGGATAAAGATCAATGGATCGCGGTAGATTCGGGTACTAAACCAACAACAATGTCAGCTGAAAACTGGGTCAAGTTGGATTAGAAGGAAAAGGTCACAATAATTTTGTGTGTCTCAGATTCAGTATTGCTAAATGTATCAAGGGAAGCTTCAGTGAAGTCTTTGTGGGACAAGTTAGGGACTTTGTACCAATCTAAGTCTCTAGTGAATAAACTATTCCTATGGAAAAATCTATATAAGCTGAGGATGAAAGATGGAGACTCGGTGAAAGAGCATCTGAATGCCTTTAATACTGTGGTAAGCCAATTATTATCTATTGATATTAAAATTTCAGATGAATATAAGTGCATTGGTTTGTTGTGTTCTCTACCAGATTCGTGGGATAGTCTGGTTGTTGTAATAGGTAGCAATGTAACTGCCTTAGAGTTTGATGAAATAGTCTCATCCTTGATGTCAAAGGAGATGAGATGGAAAAATATGGATGGTTAGAATGGTGATGCCTTGTTTGTACGAGGACGGCACCAGAACAGGAAAAAAAAAGTCCTTGAGTGGGAGATCTAAATCTAGAAGGAGATCTAAATCTCCAGGAAAACTTGTAAATGTGTGCTGGAAATGCGAAAAGGAAGGGCACTTCAAAAGGGGCTATAAATATAAAGCTCGTGAGAAAGGAAAGGGATCTGATGATGCTCTTTTTGTAGAGGCGAAAACCACCTTAGATGAAGGTGGGGATGTGTAATTGTCTTCCTCTTCAAGTACACATGTAGATCATGAGTCATGGTTGATTGACTCGAGAGAATTCTTTCACTTCAATCCCCATAGAGAGTGGTTCTACAAGTATGAGAAATATGATGATGATGATGTCTTCTTAGGGGATGATAGGAAGGTTAGAATCATTGGTCGTAGAAAAGTTAAGTTGAAGTTGTAAGGTGGAAGGATTATAACACTTTCGGGTGTTCTGCATATTCCTGTATTGGCTAGAAATCTAATTTTTGTAAGCAAGCTAGATGATGTAGGTGTAAAAACAGTGTTTGAGAAACATACTTGCAAGATGGTTCGGGGAGCACTAGTATTGATGCAGGGAGTTTTGATTGGAAATCTGTACAAGCTTCAGGGTAGCACCATTATTGATGGGTGTAACAGTTCTGTGGTTCCTAAAAATGGAGCAGAAAATCTAGTGGTCTTTGGAGAAAAGATCATGCTATGGCATCAAAGGCTTGGACATATTGGAGAGAAGGGCCTTCGAATACTTCATGGTAATGGTATGGTAGATTGTATGTCTAATTTTTCTCTGGATTTTTATTTCTATGAAAATTGTGTATATGGGAAGCAGAATCGGGTGAGTTTCCCCTTTGGCACTAAGTAGGTGAAACATATTTTAGAGCTTGTGCATAGTGATGTGTTTGGACTTGTGTTGGTTCTATCACTGGGTAAGTATGTGTACTATGTATCATTTATAAATGATTTTTCAAGGAATACATGGATATATTTCCTCAAGAAGAAACTTGAGGTCTTTTACAGGTTTAAATAATTTAAGGCTCTAGTGGAAAACAGATAGAGAATAAAATAAAGGTGTTGAGGACAGATAACGGTAGAGAATTTTGCAAGAAGTAATTTGAAGAGTTATATAAGAAGTGTGGTATAACACAGCAGAAGAATACTCCATACACACCTAAGAAAAATGGAGTTGTAGAAAGAATGAATAGAAGTTTTATGGAAAAAGCAAGAAGCATGCTCCGTGGTGCCGGGTTAGGACAAGAATTTTGGGCAAAGGTGGTGGAGACTGCATGTTACCTGGTCAACAGATCACCTTTATCAGCGTTGGAGGATAAGACTCCACAAGATATATGGACTAGTAAGAAACCCTCTCTTTCACATCTGAGGGTATTTGGATGTGATGCATATGCGCATGTTTCAAAGGAGAAAAAAACCAAGTTGGATAGTAAATCTAAAAGGTGCATCTTTATTGGATATAAGGATGGTTTAAAAGGTTATAAGATTTGGAACCCAGAAACAAGGAAGGTTGTGTACAACCGCAATGTGGTGTTTAGAGAAGTGAAAGATGTTATTAAACATGAAGTCATATCAAAGGAACTTAAGAAGATAGAGTTTGAGCTAAAGGAGGAAGAATCAGACTCTACGAAAGAAGAGGAATCAAAAGATGAAGAGCCACAAACTTCAACTGTGAGAAGATCAGATCAAGAAAGAAGGCAACCAGAAAGATATAGTCCATCTAATTTCTATTCAAAATTTTCTTTATCTATTACTAAGGATGGTCCCATAACTCTCAGGGAGGAAGTAGATTCAGAGGATGGAAAACTCTTGAAAGAGGCCATGGTTGATGAAATGGCATCTTTGCACAAAAATGAGGCTTGGGATCTGGTGGAGTTTCCGGTTGGAAGGAAACCCGTTGGAAGCAAATGGGTGTTTAAGAAGAAGATGAATGCAGAAGGCAAGGAGGAGAAATAAAAGCTCAGTTGGTAGCAAAAGGTTATTTCCAAGTGTCGGGAATTTATTTTGGTGATATCTTTTCTTCTGTTGCGAAGGTAGCTTCTATTAGATTACTTTTATATGTTGATGTTGCTTTTGATTTTGATGTAGAACACATGGATGTGAAGACATAATTTCTTTTCGGGGATCTGGAAGAAGAGATCTACATGAAGCAACCTGAAGGCTTTGTGGTGAAGGGTAAGAAAGAACTGGTATGCAAGTTAAAAAAGTCTTTGTATGGGTTAAAATTGTTACCAAGGATGTGGTATCAAAAATTTGATACATTTATACATGGATTTGGCTTCACTAGAAGCAAAGTAGATCACTGTGTGTCTTTTAAATTAATTGGTGACCATGTTATTTATCTAATCTCATATGTGGATGATATGTTGTTGGTTGGAAATGACAAAGAAATTATCTAGGATTTGAAGAGCCAATTGTCCTCCAAATTCGACATGAAAGATCTTTGTGTTGCAAACTATATTTTGGGCATGGAAATTAAACGAGATCAGGCAAAGAGGAAGCTTTGGTTAAATCAGAGGAAGTATGTCAATACAACACTAAAAAGGTTTAATTTGTAGGATAGTAAACTGTTGAAGGTTCCTATTCCTGTAGGTGTAAAGTTATCTGTTGAACAATGTCCCAAGACACAAGAAGAGGAAGAGGACATGCCTCATGTTCCATATGCAAGTGCATTTAGTAGCCTGATGTATGAAATGGTTTGTACTAGACCAAACATTGCACATGTAGTGGGAGTATTGAGCAGGTTTATGTCAAAACCAGGGAAGGAGCATTGAACAACAGTGAAGCGGGTTTTCAGGTATTTGCGTGGCACTAGTGATTATGGTTTGGGCATGTGTTATATTCTTTCCATAACTACCCCACACAAAGGGGGGTCATAGGGAGGGCAATAGCCACCCTTGTACATTCATCGGGCACAATAGGGGAGCGATAGCCCCCCTGCACAGGCTCCAGGGCAACACCCCAGGAAAGTTTTTTTGGACCCTATATTAGGTGGGCAGACCTACCTATGGTTTTTTGCATGGATTTCACACATGGTTTTGGGCATGATGGTTTTATTTCCATGGTATTTCGTAGATCCAATCAAGGGAACTATGGTTGTTTTCTAATATAGGGTTAATGGATTAGGGTTTATGGATGCTTCAACATGTATATATATGTATTGTAACATTGAAAGGAATATAATGAAAAATCAATCTAGTAGCCTCGGTTTTGGGGTCCAAGGGAAAATCAATGTGTATATTTGTTTTATGTTTTATGCTCTCGCCATTGTGTATTTTTTGATTTTAGGAATTCATTTGCAGGTAATTTCTCTACGAGGTTAAAACCTACAAAAAGCATGCTTCATGGATCTATGTTCCAAGAGACGCACCTCATGTTGAATGCTCTCCTTTAAAGTACCCATAATATGCTCTAACAAATTATCCTTTGAAATTTTCTTTACTCCAAGACTCGAATTTTAAAATTGTTGAACATGCTCTATAATTGGACCATTTTGTAAAGATTAATTAATTGACTAACTAATGCATTGTTCTTAATATCCCCATAATGTGGTATCAATTCATCTGTAAAAATAGACGAAGAGACAACAAATTATTCTTTTATTCACAAATACATTGGTACCAGTGATTGAAATTGGATTATTGTATTATATTTTCATCCATATTGATGTTTTCAAAGTGGAAAATGTGGATGAGTTAGCTCAGAGGACCATTTTTACCAATAATCCCAGTTTGGAAAATTTCAAGTGAAAAATTTCAGGAGCCATTTTGAGGAAATAAATGACCACCGTTTATGGTCTCAACCTTACTATGAACCTATATTCCATAATATATACACCAATACCTTTCCAACAGTGTAATAATCGCCTCAATCAAAACTCTAATGAGAAAGTTATGCCTTTCGAAAGTTGACCTATCAAAATTGACCACCATAATTTGAGATGATGCCATGTCAACCTCCATTATTCATGGAAAAGGGGTTAGCCACGTGATCGTTATGAAGACGAATATAGAAGAGTTAATATTGTAACTCTAGTTAAGAGTTGAAGGAGTCAAACTTAATTAGACTATCAAGTTGTGTTATAACTGGGAGACTAGGAAGAAAAAGGGTTCGATTCTACATGAGTGCATTTTGTTCCATAGATTAGTAGAGTAGCTGAGAGTGGATAGAGAGAGAGAAAATAGAAAGGGTTTGTATATTGTAGTGACCCACGAGCCAGAGGTATCACTCCTTTGTACATGCTTCCATTTCCATTCAAAGAAAGAGAGAGTGGAGCAACCTCATCTTCTAGTTGGGTTTTCTCATTAAAGGCTTTCCTAGGTTACATATTGTGTCATTATGGTTTGCGAATGGTTTTTCTATTTATTCTCTATTTTCCACATGATTATAATTTTCATACATACTCAATAAATAGTAATTAATGAATCCATAAATATAAATATAAATTAACCTCATAGTGTATATTTCGAATTTCCAAATATATTTTAGTAGACATGTTCTGATGAACTATCCAGTGGAATATCCACGATAGTTTACAGATCATATTTGTATTGAAGTAGGCTTCTTTGGGTATATTTTGGGGAGTTGTAAGGGGGAAATATCAATTAAGCCGAAAGTCATAAAACCCTAGCCATAGCCAACGAATTTGTTGGTAACCCTCAAGATCCCATAGAGGAGAGGTTTGCATGGATAGAAGCATGATTTCCAAATATAAACTATAATGTGAGCATCCTCATGGTGGAACTGACCAATAAGCTCAGGTTATTCATAGAATATGGAGGTTCTAATGTAAAGGTCAAATTAGAGGGGAGACTGTAACAACCCTAGTTAAAAATTCATGTAATAATATATAAGACCACGGTCATGGGACACGTATTACAAGCTAAATGGTGGGAAAAACATCCTAGTGGGTGTTCATTTCGGTTATTATGGCTAAGGAAATTGGAAAAGGAAATGGAAAAGGCTTTGGAAAGGCATGAAACATTAATTGGCATATTATTTATGAAAATAAAGGAAATTTGGAGAAAAGGAAGGTGAAAGGTTACAGGTTGCATGTGGGGATGAAATTGAAGGAAAATAATGGAAATTGAAGAAAATAGAGGCCTCATTGATAAAAAGGCTTATGCGGATTAGTGGGTAAGCTTGGTTAGTTCAGTTTTGGAGCTCTCTCATTATTTTCTCTCTCTCTCTCTCTCTCTCTCTCTCTCTCACTATTGGACAGTTAGAATTTTCTTGGAGAACTCTTGGAGGGTGTGGTATACTTGGAGTTTTGGAGCAATAAGGCAAAGGAAGAGTAGGAAAGCGCAAGAGGACATCGGGATCAGTAGCTACAATGGGTTTATCTTGCAGGTACCGACTTGCATGTATGTTTTCATCAATAATTTTGGCATGTGTGGCATATGCATGGGGTTTATTGGTAATGATCTATCACTAGCATGGAAGATTACCTGGATCAACAATGGATTTGCCTAGCCTTTCCATTTCTTGGATAGCCATGTTGATGTGGGTTTATTTATTTATTTTTCTGGTTAGTTCTCATGTTTCCTTTAGCTTGGGTTGAGTTACTAGTCCCTGCAAGCCATGTAACAGCTTGGGTTGAGTTACTAGTCCTAGAAGCCTTGGTTGGACAAACACTCTAGAAGTCCTTGGTAGGTTGAGTTACTAGTCCTAGAAGCCCTGGTTGGAAAAACACTCTGGAATCCTAGATAAGTTGCGGGTTGAGTTACTAGTCCTGGAAGCCTTGGTTGGAACAAACGCTTTGGAGCCCTGGAAGGCTTGGGTAGAGTCCAATCTGATGATGGTTCTTGTGATGTCTAGTTGTGAGGAGTAATCATTGTTTGATGGGTTGAGGTGGTTTGCCTTTGGAAGCCCTGGGTGGTTTCAGTTGATGTGTTTATGAGATCCCACATTCATGCTTGGAATATGGCACGGGGGTGATTGGTTAAAACAAATATTTGGTTCAACCATGTGTATGGTTGGATGGTATGTAGAAGTCCTGAACCTTGTCGAATTTGCCTATGTCTAATAAAAGCTACGTTCTCTTTCTTTTGTAATTATTTATATGTGGATTTAATGGTTGTTACCTCACTGTTATTTTCATGATTTTATGTTGTTTATAAGCATGGTTAATTAACTGGTTCATGTCATCGTTATTTCATGTATTTACTTTTAATTGTTAAAATTATGGATGCAAGACATAATTGATGTCATAATAGTTCAAGATAGAAGGTGGTGATCCTTCTTGTCATGTCTCATAAGAGTTTTCAGTCATTCATGTTATGTCTTGTATCTTAGACCTGTACATTGCATTGATGCCAAGTGTTTGACAAAATGTCAGTCCTAGTTGGGGATGGTCAGGCCTAGTCCTAGAGTTAGTTTTTGGTCTATTAGTCTTGCCATCATTTGTTAAATGGATTCTGGAAGTTACATGAAGTTTTGGGAAGTCGTAGAAATTATGGGCTTGAAAATTGTCTTAAATCTTGCAGACTCTGGCACAGGTCTACAGGAAATAGTCCCTAGATGCAGGCATGCAGGCTTGTGGGAGTGTCCAAAGCTCTTTGGATAGTGGTTTGCCCATAGAATGGGAGCGTCCAGAGGTTTAATAGCTTAAAAACTCAGTGGGACCTAGGAGCATGATACCTGAGTGGCTAGGATGGTTCCTAGGAGTGTTGTTGTTGATGTGGAATGTATGTTTGATGTGTTTTCGTCAATTCCACTTCCTCAAAGTCACCTAGAAGGTTGAATCATATCATAGTAACTTCTCGCCACATGTTTACCCCAGTTGGTCGATTAATTGGGTAGATGTGAGAAGAGGGTGTTACAAAGTGGTATCAGAGCATGGTTCACCCCTCAAACTGGATGGATGGTCTGTTGGTCATGCATTCATGTTGGTTTCATACGTGTTGCTTATTCTTGTTGTCCATGTGCTTGTTGCATTTGCATGGTGTTGATCATGGCTGTAGTTACATCTCCCTTTGAAGGTTGATGGTGTTTTTATGGGATGTGACATTATGAGTGTATGGTTGTATATGCATTTGTTAGGCATGTCAATGTCTATATGTTGTTATGCATGCATTTTCATGGTGAAGGTTGTTGTCCATAAGGTCACTGTATGCAATTAGGTCATAATGATGATATTTTTATGTTATGATGCTAATGTGTTGGTTGAGATAGAGGAGGAGGTGAAAATCTTTAGAGTGAGGTTGCAGCACTAGACTTTGGGGTAAGAGAAGATTGTCATACAAGGCATTGTATGTTTGGCATGCAGGTATGTTTATTAATAGATTGTTATGTGCATTAGGGTTACATACATGTTTGCCATTTTATTGATTGTTGTGGTTACATGCATGGTAGATGCTAGTGAATCGATGTCGTCATATATTCATGAATGATAGTAACTTGTTTTTATATGCATTGTTGTTCTTGTTTTACATTAGTAAACTTGATGATTATGTTATATGTTGTTGATGAGCATGATATATAGCTTGTTTTTTTTTTAACAAGATCGAATATTGGTATTACTTTCGAAGAAAGGATGAGGGAGCAAGCTCCCATTTCAAAATTTCTGGAACTAGCCAGGAAGAGGAAGAGAGCGAGGGATGTGGTTCACCAAAATCAACTGCTATCCTATTATCATAGATTCCTTACCTCCCTACTACATCTTGCTTGTATCTAATGAACCGCTGTAATAAAAAATTGCATTCACATTTCATAATAAAAAATATTAATTAGATAAGGGACAAATAAGGTTGGTTTTGAGATAAACTAAACAACAATAAGAGTGTTTTGAAATAAATGAAGAGTGGGGACCATCTACTTTTGGTTCACTGTAGTCTCCTCTTTGTCTTTATTTATTTTGCTTCGATCCACCGTGACTGAGTTTTCTCCAGTTTTTTTGGTGGTGATTTCTCTGAGGAAAGTGATAGAGTTTTCCAGGTGAGCACACCTATTTCTTAGAGTCTCGATTTTAGAACTTTGATCCTTGGGGTGCTTCATAAGATATGCATTCTTTGTTTTTGTCTAACAACGAACTTGCCTGACTATCTCCCTTAGCTGATCGATTACAAATTTCTGTGCTTTGTAGTGGACGTAGGAATCATTCTTGGAAGAGCAGGGGATCCATTTGCACTATGGGCCATTGAATAACCTTTGTCATAAAACAAAAAATAGCAAAGGTGGAAGAATTAGAACCAATTAAGTGAAGATGCAAAAGACAGGATAAAGGGTCGCTCTAAAACACAAAAGACCTACAATACATATGAGAACATAATACTTGGGTTGATATAAAGCATAGAAGGCCTACAATACATATGAGAATATAATACCGGGGTTGATGACCAATCCCAAGAAGAAGAAAGAGCAGAAAGGATAAATAGGAGAGCGCTTAACAACACATTAATAGGAGATCGAGATAGGGATGGGAGGCACTAAGAGATGAGAGGAGATATAAAAGGTGGAGGGTAGGTAACTTTGGAGAATCAAGGATCAGGGAGGATACCATGACGAGAATAATGAGAGACAAAAATCCAAAAAATTGGCTTGGGGTAGAGATGAGGGGACGCAGTGGATTTTGTTGGGATTACACTTCTATCAGGGAGGATAAGGAGCTGGGAATTTTAAGGCTTCCCATGCCCATGACATGACCACTAGAGTGATAGCTTCAACTTTGAAAAAGGAATAAGATTTCTAGAAGGATTAATAAGGACTAAAAAACTTGAAAAATGCATCTTTAGGAGGATAAGCACTTCATTTATGCTCACATGAAAATCATGCATGCATGGAAGAGAATTCGTAGATTTATGGAATATATTTGTAGTGTATTTCATCATTTATTTTGAATTCTCCCTGAGAATGTAAGAACACATTGTTTGCATGTTTGCCAACAACCTTGTTTTGCTCTCTTAAAATATGAAATAATATATGTTACCCATAATTTTAAGTTGATGCCAAATATAATTGAGTTCAACATTTTTTGGATTTGTTTTAGAAGCCATTTACTGGATTAATATTGAGGAATCCCCTATAATGACTGGATTCATATAGTTTCTTTTGTTTAGAATTTCACATCTTAGGAGAAACATGTATGCTTCAGCTTTATTGTTTGATTCTATACCCAATCCCCATTCAAAGGAGATTGAACTTTCATTTCCTTGTTCAATAATGTGACCACCTACTCCTGATTTTCTTGGATTAGATTTTGAATCTCTATCGAAGAAAAGACATGGATGCTTTAAGAATTTATCCACAATAGAAAGTCATTTTCTTTCAATATAATTTTCCAGTATTTTGGCTTTCTAAGAATAGGAGGAGGATAGTTCCTAATGATGAGCCCCAATTTTGGTACAATTCGGGCTCATTTTGGCCTACTTTACTTGCTCAAACCATTCATCTTTATTTGCTTATGCATGCATTTCTTAGTTATTTCGTGTTGTTTGTAGGAGGAAGGTTAGACACTATCCACGTGACTAATGCATTGTGATTCCAGGTTTTGGCATTAAAAAAGGGGAACAAAGGACAACGCAAAAGGAATAAGGAGACATAAGGTGGCACTGCTGATTTTATGGAGAGATGTCCACAGTATTGGGACATTCCTTGTGATTCCCACCAAGAACTCCGAGCTCCAATCAATCTCCCCTCCGAGCCTTAGAAGTAGCCAGTTGTCCTACAGGAACAACAGTTTTGACTGCCTCACAAATCCGCAGTAAACTTCAGTTGGACAGCCGAGCTCCGAGAATCAAGGCTACTTGGCGGATCATCACTTCTTTTTTGTATAAATTTGGAGGCCGTAGCCTTGGATGGTTGTTGAATCTCGTGGGTTATCATATCATTTTGGAATCAGTCCAGTTTTGTTTTCTTTTGCTGTAAGCCAGTTTGGCATGACGTTGAATTATGAATAAAGAGGACAGTTTGTGATCGATTCCTGAGTTTTATTAGGAGAATATAGCTCTCAAGTTAGGGCCCAACCTAAGAGCCATAGATCCCCTCTGTTGTAGTATTGTTTTTCTTTCTGTTCCAGCACTTTAAGTTTCATTTGCACATGCAATTTGAATGGCAGTTTTGTAATTCGATTTTCTTATGAGTAGAATAGATTTTGCTTATGGTACAATTACTTCCACTCGGTTAGTGTAGCAAATGATACATAAAATCCATTGGAGCTCCAGAAAAATCGGTTGTTAAGGCTCACTGCCATCTCGTTTGAAGATTGGGGTGCAGTCCCTAGCAGACCACCAAAAACACGCATGAGTTTGGTTTACACAGTTATGATTTGGATTTAGATGCTTCCTTGTCATTTACACGAACCACACATCTCTTCATCGCAGTCCCATAAAATCATGGTACACTGTTCAATAAAATCATGGTACACTTAGTGTAGGTTGATGCCTTTCCGGTTTGATAAACAGTTTTGGTCATTTGTCTCATTTACACTCTCCTCCATCTCGTTTCATTACCATCCTTTCCGTTTTGACCTCGCATACAACCACGTTTCTGTGACTTACACTGCGTTCTGCCCGTTCCTAACATCTCCTAATTCTCACTTAGCTCCATTCCTTGACCTTTCACATACATCATTCCAACACACTCCCTACACCTGTTTCCCATCTCATCCTTCCATTCCTGAGCCATCACCAGCCCGATCCCTATCTCTCACATCCCTTCCTACCCGTCCATCACCTTTCCCTCATCTCAGTCCTCCACGGCAGACCATCCTGTAGCAATTCAAAGACATCCTGTAGCAATTCAGAGACATCCTGTAGAAAACCCTGAGTTTCCTGTAGAATCCCCTGCATACATCCTGTAGGAGGTCTTTCACGCAGTTGCTGAGCTTCTGAACATGCAAAACCTCTGTGAATGAATGCCAAGGGTCCATAGGGACCTCACCCAGCCTCCCCAACCTATCCCACGCTTTCCTTCCTTCTCCATCCAATCTGCACAATCAAACCCTAATAAGTAAACAAATAACAATCACTCCACCTACTTAATGAAAAAGTATAAAAACATGTATTTTATAATGTCAGTAGTTTAGATCCATGCATTTCCACTTGTTAGATGTGATAGCAGCATTGGTAGAAGTATTACTCATCCTCATTGCTTTATAGAGATTAGACTAGTCAAATTAGGGTTTCCTAGGGTTACATGCTTTGATTTACTTTTAGTTCATTTTCGTCAATTAGCTTAGTCTCCTTTGAGCTAGCTTTCATCCATCGTTGATAAAGCTTCTTCTGTGAGCCTATAGAAGTTGGCTTGAGCCCTAGCGGACTTGTGCCAGCTGACCAAGTGACAGCTGCGACAAGAGCTAGTACTTGTGTATATAGCACCGTCGCTTCCAAGTTTGTACGAACAACCGGGTTGATAAAATGAGAGACAGGAAGCCTCAGGAGTTGTAGCACTATTGCTACAATACTGGAGCTCACCATCTTTTTGGCGCCGTTGCCGGGGAAGCGTCAGAGTATTAGTAATTGTTGCTTTTATTCTAATTTCCCACTCTCACTTTCTTCTAAGTAGTTTATTTCATTTCCATTATGCAATTTCATTCATGCAAAAGTAGATTAGCCTTTCTTGCTTTCATAGATTAGCTTTCTTGCTTTCATAGATTTAACTTTCAATTCTGCAAGTGTAGATTAGAATTTCGAGTTTGCAACCAATTTGTTTCATTTTGCAGGAGCACAGGA
>APFE030960788.1:0-33913 GCA_000404065.3 Pinus taeda
CCACTATGTTAGCACTCAAATCTACCTTAGGCTGAAATAAAGTAAAACTCGAGGCTACATCAAACCACGCTCAACCTCGTAGCTAGCCCTACGAGGACAGGAGAGGGCTCTCTCCAAGTCAATCTCGGCAAAAGGTAATCAATGAGGTTGAGATGACTAAATTGATAACTAATTTTATGCTAGGTATGAATTACAAGGAGTTTGAAATTGATTTATTGAAGTTTTGTTGAGTTCAAGGGAAAGGCAATTTTGGGTGCGGGGATGAGGCACAGGTTTTGCAGAGGTCTACTTGGGGCAAGATAGACGATTGTTTTGATGCCTTTAAAGAGAATGAATGGCTAGATCAGACTGGTGAGAAGTTAAGGAGAGCAAGAAACTTTCAAGGATTCTCCATAAACAGATGAAAACATGGAAATTTAAACAAACTTAAAGGCAGAGCATAACCATCGATGGATTCTACCTTAACACTTCATTTGTTCAATTGCAGAAGATGAAAGAAGGAAAATGATACACATAACAACTTACAATTACTGAAAGAACCACACCATCAAAACATAAAGCCACATGGATCCCAAACAGTTTTGTAAAACCCTGGTCTTTCCTTAGCCAAAAATGCAGAGAAAATATGTACAATAGTATGCCAAAGCAAATCCCAAGTGTCCAACCACTCCAACCTCTGAAAAATGATTGAGAAATTACATCATATAGACCATCCTAACCCCTTTCCTTGCCTCTAGGGGTCTAGCTCATTATCCCATGAGCTGTTTCAACCAACTCTAAACAAAGCACTACAATCTAGGAAGTCAAAACAACTTGCCTCTATAAGGTAGGAAACCAATTCATTCATTAAATTTTCACTCTTTGGTGAATGAATCTTCTAGAACAAGTAACTAAGTGTCAAAATTACATCATGTTTAATTAATTACATCAAGATGGGTCAAAAATCACATCAAGAGGTGAAACTAGTCATAACTGGCCGAAATTCCGAGCTTGAAGGTGAAAATTTGACCAAAAATCTCTATGCGTTGCGCGCTTGAACTCTATGCGTAGCGCGCCTTTCAGCCTGATTTTGGGGCACTTCCTGGCATCCAAATTGAGCTCATGATAGCTCGTTAGAAAGCCCTTGATATATAATTTCCAACCCAAGTGTAATTTTGCAATTTTATATCTGGTTTCCTCTACAAAAGTGCATTCTCCCAAGACTGCTTCCTGTGTGTCAAAATAGGGGCAGCAAGGTCATTTTTTGCATTTTTTTGACCTTTTGGGGACCCATAACTCACCAAAACTTCTTGTCCAAGTACCAAAATTCATGATTCTCCATCAAAAATCCAAAACTGCAAGCCATTTGTGATTTAGACCTCCCAATCTTATGGGTCGCGCGCAGCGCACTGGGCTTGAGGCGCGCGGCGCATAGAGCCTGGCATAGCACAGTTTTGCAGGAGACATTTGGAGGCCTTCTAGTGTCCAAATTAGGTACAGGATAGCGCGTTGGAAAGGTATTTGAGTCTAATATCCAACCCAACTAGAATTTTTCAATTTGGAATTCAGTTGCCTTGTCAAAAATCAAATCTCACAAGACTAGTCAAAATGTGCCAAATGAGGCTGCCTCAAGGCAGAGTGCTGTTGCAGTAAAATTTTGAATGCCTTCCTAAACTCCAAATTGAGCTCATGATAGCTCGTGGGAAAGACATTTATGTCTACTTATCATTCGAATCATCAAGAAAGTAATTTGGCCAACCAAACTAGGATAAAACTTGATTTGCCCAAGGTCACTTCAGAAATGCATCAATTCTCCTCAGACAACGGTATTTTTGACATTTCTCTAAAACCATGATACCTGTGTAAAAAGTGAAGGAGGTTTTTCTTTCTTGGCCTGTTGTGGAAAAAAAAAGCTCTCAGTTTTCCAAAATTCATCTTTTATTGCTCAGAAACATAATTTTAGTGAAACCTATCCCGATGTGTGAAACAAGGAATTTTGTCGAAATGAAGCGAAATGAAGGAGACAAGGGGCTTCTAAATTCTTGGGAAAATTTTTAGAAGTAGAGAGGGATGTTAGGAAGCAGGGGAAAGTGGAATCTTAGAGATTGAGTGAGGGGAAGGGGTCCAAAAGGGAAAAACACAGGCCCAACCTAGAAAATTGCCAAGTTGTAGCAAGAAACTAGGGTTTGTGCAAAAATAAGGAATTTGGGGGATCTCAGTGATGGGAAGTGTTTAATAAGGTACATTAAGGATAGGGGAAGGTGTGTGAACATTAGGATACATGTTTTTCCGATGATTTGACCATCCAAGAGAAATTACCTCCAAAACCCTAGGAGAGGGAAATGGACCTTACCTAGGCACAACTGAAGCATGAACAAGTTGTAAAATGACCCAATGGAACTTGACATGATGATGAAAACCCTCTGAATAATGGTACACTCAGCTGAATGGTGACATGGACCGACATCTGGACAATTTTGAAAAGAGTCAAAACAAACCCTAGACCTAATGCCTAGTGACCAAATTTTGCTTGAAGACTTATTGAAATGACAAAATTTGACCTTGACACCTTAAAATCACTTTGTAAGAGCATGTTTGATCACTGTAGGAAGGCTGCAAAGACTGACACTAACAAATTACATCTATTAGACGTATATTAGAATCTTCCACTTCTGCTTCCGCCTCTCTTCCACGTGAGATACCCTCACAAACTAAGTCTTTTCAATAAATCCCAATACCTTCTAAATTATCAAATATTCCACGTAAAGTTAAATAACTCCTTTCTAACAGATTAGATATTCAACTTGCATTGCTAGTTCATCAACTTGATACCTTTGAGTTTCTTGCTTCCCATTTGAAACCATCTGATACTAAAGTAGATCTCGAACTTCAATTACCTGAATTGAAACCACATGATTTCATTTTCTCTCTCATACATACTTATCCTTCAATTTTTGCTAAGCCTGAAGAGGAACTTAGCATTTATAGCAATCCTCTAACCTTTGAACATCAAGAGAAAAGCATACCTGAAGTTTAGAAATTAGTTGTTCATCCTCAAATTTTCAAGAAACCTAAACCTCCATCCGAGTCATCTTCAAGCAAAGTTGTCTCTCCAAATGATCCACGTGGATGTTGGTGGCCACCCACCTATTCCACTTGGACCCCCACCACTGTCTCTTTCAGTTTTTCAGTTTGCTTAATTGTAGCACAATCTACTATTTTTTGTAGTTTTTCAGTTCTTGAACTTTCGAAGCCGTTATGAGGCCCTAAATGACGTTTTTTTGGGAAAATTGGGGCTAACATAGATTTTTGTTTGATGTTTCACACACATAAGTTGTAGTCCTTGCATTGACATTTCTAACGAGGTATTATGCGCATCAAATGAAGATCGTATGCAAAAGCTATGACCCAGGGAAGTTGATTTACCAATTTACCCAAACAAAGCCCATAGTTTTGGTGCTTCATCTCCTAGGGTTAGGTTTTTCGATGTTTAGGGTTTTCCATTATTTCTCAATAATAAATAGGTCTTTGAGCTTCATTGTAACACAGTTCAGAGGCATGTAGCCACCACACCTCTTAACAGAGATAAGCTACCATCGCTCGAGCTAGTCTTATTTCCATTATGTTTGCAAGCATATTACAGTATTTGATGAAATGAAGTGTTATTTCTATTGCATCTTTGTATTTATGGTTATATCTATAGTTTATTGTCTTCATGTTTAAGTTTGGATCAGTAGTATTGGAGTAGTCTACTCTTTCTCTATTTTTCTTTGCATGTCCCCAACGAGGTCGGGATATAAGGAGTTAGGGCTTGAACTAGTCGAACCTTTACAAGACCAAACTCACAAATCCCAATGGCCTCCCATGGCGGAAGAGATGAAAGACGAGGGGGCAGGAGATCCTTTCGAAATCTTGCTCTAAGAAGCCCTCGAGCAACAAAGGAACGTGATGATGGACAAATTTTCCCTGATCCTTCAGCTGCTAGCCAAGGGCGACACATCTCCTTCCAATAGCTACTCTGGAAGCACCACACCCTTTAAGGTACAAGTGAACTTTCACATCCCCATATTTGAGGGTTAGATAGATGCGGATGTCGTAGATAAATGGTTAAATCTTCTAGTGATCCAAATGGATCCTAGAATACTCTCTAAGTCTTCAAAATCATTCAAAATATCAAAACCATCGCATAAGAGGAACCTTCAAAATGGTAGAAAAACACTATCAGAAGGCAAAGAACATAAGAAAATCGGATCTAGCCAATCAACAGTCCAGATCCGATTAGAAAATCACAAATCGGCGGTGACAGGCAGAGGAAATCAGAGCGCACCACATAAAACTTGCGATGGCAATCAGCGGAGTCAACGAGGACCGTCGATCAAGCACGCAGATTGACGACCCACGTTGCATTGCAGAATCACAGTCGACAATTATGAAGTAACGCTCACCAAACGACCCGGGGTTATCGTGATATGCGAATGCGATCAATCGCATCGCAATATCGCATCAGAGGAAAACAATGGAGCGGGGCTTATATATATATATATATATATATATATATATATATATGATGCGATCAGCCGGACCCGATGGATATATAAACTTTATTCCATAAGATTTGAAATCCGTTTAATGGCATTTTTAATGTATTTTTGTGTAACGAAATACAAAGGGGAAGCGTTGATGCGATGAAACCTGGACCTGAAGGGGTTTGGGAATGAAAATGTATATTGTTTCAAGTCCAAAGGAAGAAATTTTTACATTATTTTTAGTGTTTTTACGTATTTCCAAAATACAAAGGGAAACCCTAGAACAAGGCCGAAGCGACTTGCGATAGCGATTGAGGACAGACCTGATAGGAGAATAGACCAGATTTAAGGACTTTTGAAGTCCGAAAGACTGTATTGTGGCAGATTTTCATAGTTTTGAATACTTTTCTTTGTGTTAATAGAAATTGGTCGTCTTAGGGATTTCAAAGGCCCAATGCACTCATCCGTTTCAAAATAGGTGGCCACCTCACCTTAAGGCGTTATGCAATGATTATTTAACGCTAGAAGAGGGATTCGAGTGGACAGAGGCTAGGAGACAGAAAGCCGAGAAGAGGAAATGAACAAGCAGAGAAAATTGGCTTTAAATCCATAGAAAATAGAAGACAAAGACTAGCAATATTGAAGGCAATGCAAAGACAGAGCAAAGACAGAGACAGAGAGTGATTGAGAGAGTTTGTGTACTCAGAGAGGCTTGAGAGGTTCAAGCAAACTCTTGATGTTGTATCTGTTGTGTGTTGAGTATCAAATTGAGCTCATACTGTTGTAAAACTTTGTTTGAAGACATAATAGAGAAGTCACCACTAAAGGCTGGACCAGGAGATGTAGCCCAGGAGTATTGGGTGAACTCCTTATTAAATCTGTTGTGTTTATGTGTGTTTTCTATTATGCTTCTTTACTACTTCATTATCTATGTATTTCAAAACCTTATCGTTCCATTGCATAAAATAACATAGGCAAATCCATACACATGAGTCTGTAATACCTTAGTAATTGTTTAAGATCACATTTTCAAATCAAGTGGTATCAGAGCTTTAGCTTGCTAAGGTTAGACAAGCTTGTGCTGGATTGTTGAATGCTAACTAGGTCAAAGCTCAAATTAGGAAAAGGAGAACTGGTTGAGGCTAACCCAAAAATTGGTAGAATCTACCCTAGGAGGAAAATGGTAGAAGAAATTCCCTTGGAATCAAAATCTCAGTTCATGGACAGTTTCATGACCATGAGAGCCATGGTAGAAGAGATGTACCGAGAATTTAAGAAAGGGTGAGGTGAAGATACTTCAACCACCAAACAAGACAAAGGAACAAAATAACCTCTTCTAGATGGCCATTCTGAAGGCAAAGGGAAAGGAAAAGAGCCTCCTCTATCCACACCTCCTGATATCCCTGAAAATAAAAAGAAAAAAACATCTTTGATTAAGTTAGATGTAAAATTTGATTTGCCAATATATGGAGAATTAAATGCAGAAAAGCTAGATAACTAGATTAGACAGATTGATGTGTATTGCAAGGTGCAAAATATTGATTCATACAGGAGTAAAATTCAGTTGGCCAGCCTATGCCTTGGAGGAACTGCATTAGTGTGGTGGGAAGGCAAGACACAAGATGATTTGAAGAAGCATGGTAAAATTCTTTCTTCCTGGAGTGAATTTGTTTCTGCCGTTAAAAATCAATTCTATTCACTAGCTTATATGCAACAAGCTATGATGAGCTAGCAAACTCTTCGCCAATTAAAGGGGAAAAGTGTACAAAGATACACCCAAGAATTTAGAAAAAAAGCTTTAATTCTAGGCATTTCTTTAGACTCACCTGAAACTTTGCTGAAGTATATAGGTGGTCGATCTACATAGCTATTTGAGGCACACCACTCTCATGTTTAACCCTACTAGCATAGATGAGGTATCCGTCCAGGCTACACATCTAAAGGCTAGAGGCAAGAATGTGAACCCATAGATTGGGGGATCATAAAAACCCACTGCAAACAAGAACAAGGAAAAGAGGAAGCAAAAATGGAAAGAGAGGAAGGCAAATGCTGTACGGAAAGCCAAAACTTCATGCACTCACTGAAAGAAGGATGGGCATGATGATGAACATTGTTGGTCTTTGCATTCGGAGCTGAAACCCAAGAAGTTCGATGGCAAGAAGAAGAAGACTGTTGCTGCTATACAAAAAGATTTTGGGTCAGACTCAGGTGATGAAACAACAATCACAGCTACAGGTATAAAAGGTAAAAATTCTGAAGCATCTACTAGTAATTCTGCACAAATTATTGATAGTGAAGAAAATGAGAGGAAAAGACATGAGCTTTTTCATATTAGAGTTATTTCCAAGCATCAAAAGATTGATACTTTATTTGATAGTGGCTCACAAGTAAACTTGATTTCTGAAGCAATTGTAAAGAAGCTGGGATTACTAACCACACCCCACAAGAAGCCATATCCATTAGGTTGGGTATGTGATAAAGCAAAGCTACAAGTGACTAGACAATGTAAACTTAGGTTTTCTTTTGGGTCAACATTTGTAGATGAGGTTGAGTTAGATATCGTTCCCTTGGATATATGTGGAATTGTTTTAGGAAGTCCTTACTTGTATGATAGAAAATCCATTTTCTGTAGAGTTGAAAATAAGTATCAACTCACTAAAGATGGAATAGATTATATTGTAAGAGCTCATAAGCTCAAGAATAATTATACTCTCATAAAATCAAGGCAGATAAAAAGAATTGTAAGTTCATGCAAGCAATTTTTACTGATGGTTGTAAAGGAAAAGAAACCTGATAAAACCAATGTATTTGAGGGCTATGATGCTAAACAGAAAGCTGATTTAGAAAAAGTTGTTTCAGAGTATGATATCTTATTTCAAGAACCTAAAGGTCTGCCACACAAAAGGGAAATTGTGCATGATATTCATTTGCAGCAAGAAGCTCCATTTCCTGACATTGGAATGTATAGGTTATCTGCTTTAGAGAATGCAGAGATTAAGAAGCAGGTACAAGAGCTACTTGATAAAGGGTTCATAAGGCCAAGCACATCACCATACCGATCTCCCATCTTATTGGTGAGAAAGAAAAATGGTTCGTGGAGGATGTGCATTGATTACAGAGCTCTGAATAAAATAACGATCAAGAATTGTTATCCCCTTCCTCGCATTGATGATCTATTAGATCAGCTGAAAGAAGTTGTTTACTTTTCCAAGTTGGACTTGTGTAGTGGCTATCATCAGGTCAAAGTAGTAGAGCAAGATGCATGGAAGACTACTTTCAAAACAAAGCAAGGGTTATACGAATGGCTAGTTATGCCTTTTGGTTTAACTAAAGCTCCTGCCACTTTCATGAGAGTTATGAATGGTGTACTCAGGCTTTTTATTGATGATTTTGTAATTGTATACTTAGATGACATTCTTTTTTTCAGTAAAACATGGGAAGAACATTTGAAGCATGTAAAGCAGACTCTAGATGTTTTGAAAAAAGAAAATCTCTATGTTAAGTTATGAAAATGTGAATTGGGAAAAACATCTTTAAATTATTTGGGTCATATTGTAGGGGGTGGTGAATTGAAGAAAGATCCCTCTAAGGTTGAAATCTTTGTAAACTGGCCTAAACCCAAATATGCTACAGAAGTTAGAAGCTCCCTAGGAGTAGCACAATATTAGAGAAAATATATTGCTAACTTTTCCTTAATTGCAGCTCCCTTACATGCTTTGACAGGATTGAACAAGGTGTTTAAGTGGGGAGGAAAACAGCAGAAAGCCTACGACACCTTGAAAGAAAAAATTAGTATAGAACCAGTACTAGCATTGCCAAATCTTCAAAAACCATTTGAGATCGAAACAGATGTCAATGACTATGTCATGGGAGCAGTGTTGACGCAACATGGTAAACCCATATGCTACCATTCTGAGACATTTAATTCTGCAGTAATTAATTATCCCACATATGATAAAGAATTGTATGCAGTAGTACAAAGTGTAAAGAAGTGGAAACATTACTTAATGGGCAAAGAAACAGTTATACATACTGATCATCAGCCACTTCAGTATTTTCACTCAAAACTAAATTGCAGCAATCAAGACACTATAGGTGGATGGGTATCCTACAACAGTTTCATCTAGTCATCATATATGAAAATGCATGTACAATAAAGTTGCAGATATGTTGTCCAAACCAATCATAAATGCATCTACTATACTTAAGCATAACTCAGTAATGCATGAAAGCTACATTGAACAATATGCTCAAGATATAGATTTTAAAGATGTATATGCAACTTTATGTCATGGCAAAAAAATAGAAGAATTGGACTATTATGTTAAGGGCCAACTCTTGTATCATTTGGGAAAGCTACGCATTCCACAAACTGAAAGAGTTAACATAATTCAGGAAGCACACACTTCTTTGATATCAGGTCACTTTGGTGTAAGTAAAACAGTTGCACAACTGCAAAGATTCTACTATTGGCCAAGAATGCATGAAACAATTTCTAGATATATTAAAGGGTGTACCATGTGTGCTAAAATCAATCCCAACAATAGAAAATTAGGCTTGTACACTCCACTTCCAGTCCCTTCTCGTCCTTGGGAAAGTGTTTCTGTGGACTTTTTTGGGGGGTTGCCAAAATCTAGGAAAGGTCATGACTATTTATATGTTATTGTGGACAGGTTCAACAAAATGTGTATTGTAATACCTTGTAACAAACAGATTACATTTGAAAAAACAATGAAATTGTTCTTTCAGCATGTCTGGGTGCATTTTGGGTTACACACTTCCATAGTATCTAATCGAGATTCCCGATTTGTTGGGAAGTTTTGGTTAAGTATGTGGGAATTGATGGACACCAGACTGAAGAAGAGCACAGCCTTTCACCCACAAACAGATGGCCAAACAGAGGTGGTCAAAAGGACAGTGATCCAATTGCTCAGGGGTTATTGCAACAAGCATCCCAAGCTTTGGGATGAACATTTATGTTATGTGTAACACGCTTACAATCGTGCCAAGAATTCTTCTACAAAGAGATCTCCTTTTAAGACTTGTTTCAGTTTTATACCAAGGTCTCCCTTGGATTTTGTCTTTGAAAAAGACATAGCAGTTGATGGACACAATGATGTGGACAAAGAAACTAGGTTCATTGAACAAATCTAAGAAATTCACCAGGCAGTGCAAGAACAGCTAGAAAAGAGCCAAGCCAAGTACAAGGCAAGGCATGATAAGCATCAGATGGAGCATAGCTTCCAAGTTGGTGATCAAGTCTGGTTGTATATCAGTAAGAACAGAATGCAAGGTGAAGGAAAGAAGCTGAAACCAATAAGGTATGGGCCTTTCAAGATACTTGAGAAAATTGGTGAGAATTCTTTCCGCCTTGATTTGCCAGTGTACACGCACATCTATTCAATGGGAAATGCAGAAAATTTAAGACTATTTGAACCTGCATTAATTGAAGATCTAGAAGAGCAAAGTCAGTTGCCTTCTATTGATGATATGTTGCCTGAATATCTCAATGAGTTGCAGGAATATACAGTTCTGGACAGGAAGGTGAGAACTACATGCAGAGGGGACGTTGAGTACCTCAGAATTGGACTCAAAGGTGCAAAACCAAGCAGCGCATGATGGATGGAAATTGGACAAGCGAGGAAGTTGTATCCTCACTTGATTAATGCTTAAAAAAACTAACTTTTGGTGGTCCAAAAGCCTTTTTCAGTGGGAAGGCGTGATCCAAATGGACCCTAGAATACTCTCTAAGTCTTCAAAATCATTCAAAAGATCAAAACCATTACATAAGAGTAACCTTAAAAAGGGTGGAAAAACATTATTGAGAGGTGAAGAACATAAGAAAATAGGGAAAATAGGCTTATTGGAGGCTTGAATAGTAAATGCACAGGAGTTGTTAGATCTAGCCAATCAACGGTCCAGATCTGATCGGCAAATCGCAAATCGGTGATGACAGGCAAAGGTAATCGAAGCACACCACATAAAACTTGCGATGGCGATCGATGGAGTCAATGAGGACTGTCGATCAAGGGCACAGATCGATGACCCACATTGCATTGCAGAATCACAGTCGGCAATTACGAAGGAATGCTCACCAAATGGCCCGAGGTTATTGCGATATGCGATTGCGATCAATCGCATCGGAGCAAAACAATGGAGTGGGGCTTATACATACATACATATATATATATATATATATATATATATATATATATATATATATATATATATATATATATATATATATATATGCGATGTGATTAGCCAAACCTAATGGATATATAAACATTATTCCATAAGATTTGAAATCTGTTTAATGACATTTTTAATGTATTTTCGTGTAACGAAATACAAAGGGGAAGCGTCGATGCGATGAAACTCGGACCCGAAGGGGTTTGGGAATGAAAAGGTATATTGTTTCAAGTCTAGAGGAAGCCATTTTTACGTTATTTTTAGTGTTTTTATGTATTTCCAAAATACAAAGGGAAATCTTGGAACAAGGCTAAAGCGACTTGCGATAGCGATTGAGGATGGACCCGATAGGAGAATAGAACGGATTTAAGGACTTTTGAAGTCCGGAAGACTATGTTGTGGCGGATTTTCACAGTTTCAAATACATTTCTCTGTGTTAACAGAAAGTGGCCATCTCAAGGATTTAAAAGGCCCGATGCACTCATCTATTATGGAATAGGTGGCCACCTCCCCTTAACATGTTATGCAATGATTATTTAACACTAGAAGAGGGATTCGAGTGGACAGAGGTCGGGAGACAAAAATAGGAGAAGCATAAATGAACAGGCAGAGGAGATTGGCTTTAAAGCCATAGAAAATAGAAGACAAAGGCAAGCAGTATTGAAGGCAATGCCGAGACAGAGCAAAGATAGAGACAAAGAGTGATTGAGAGAGTCTGTGTACTTAGCGAGGCTTGAGAGGTTCAAGCAAACTCTTTTTGTTGTATCTGTTGTGTGTTGAGTCTCAAATTGAGCTCATACTGTTGTCAAACTTTGTTTGAAGACATAATAGAGAGGTCACCATTGAAGGTTGGACCAGGAGATGTAGCCCAAGAGTATTGGGTGAAATCCTCATTAAATTTGTTGTGTTTATGTGTGTTGTCTATTATGCTTCTTTACTACTTCATTGTTTGTGTATTTCGCAATCTTATCGATCCATTGCATAAAATAACATAGGAAAATCCATGCACACGAGTCTGTAATACCTTAATAATTGTTTAAGATCTCATTTTCAGATTAGCTAGAAGGATTTTTTTTGTTCCTGGTTTTTCCAACCAGGAAAAGATTTCTTTTGCACTTCTCAAAGATGCTCGCCATGTCAGGGACTAGTGGGAAACCTATTGTGAGAAGAAGGTAGAAAGTACACCCTCACTATTTTCGGCCGCACCCACTTGGGATTCATTTCGGGACACCATCAAGGAGCAGTACTACCCTATTGGTAGCTATGAGGATAAATACATAAAGTGGACCACATTGCAGTAGGGAAGGGACCAAGACCTGCCAGAGTTTACCAATGTTTGTCATAACCATTGTACGAAGTTGGGTATCAAGGATTCTGAGAGAATTTTGGTACTCAAGTATCCTGACTACCTACACAGGTACATCCAAGATGAGATGGAGTTGCTGGACATCTCCTTGCTTGGTATGATGTACCGATACACTGTCAATATTGAGTAGAAGTTTAAACAGAAAAAGTGAGACTTTGGATATGTGAATCCGGAGCAAGGGAAAGACACCCCCAAACCATAGAGAAAGGGAAAATCCAAGGCAGGGTGACCTAGGATAACCCATTGAACCAACAAGAAAAGACAAAGAAGGATAGGGGAAAGTGGTGTGAGTTCCATAAGAGCTCCACTCACAACACAAGTGAGTGTCGGGCCAAGCAGTCACTGGTGGCAGATTTGAAGGCTTCCGAGCCAGACGCATGTTCTGACACTGAGTCAGAACCTAACAAGGGGAATGATAAAGGGAAGAAAATCATTGATGTGGAGCCTAGTGCCACTGTGCCCACCACCAAGATCCATAATATTGAGCCTAAAGATCCAGAGGAGGGGGAACGCCTATTCCACTCACAGATGTGGGTGAAGGGTTCTCCGTAGTAGTTAATTGTCGACAATGGGAGTCAAAATAACCTCATTTTAGTAGAGGTCATAAAGCGGTTGGGTTTACCGACTACAACACATCCACATCTGTACACCATCAGGTGGCTTCACCAAGGATGAGATCTCTACGTCAACCAGCAGTGTCGCCTTCCCTACAACATCAAGCCTTTCATGAATGAGGTACTTTGTGATGTTTCTCCTCTTGAAGTTTGTGATGTATTATCATGACAACCATACTTGTGGAAGTGACATGTTGCATATGATTCTATTCCCCACTCTATTATTATTTCTTTAGGTAGTGAGTTATACAAGATACTAGAGGTATCCCTCTTACTGCTATCTCTTTGATCTTTGCTAAGCAATGCAGTAAAATCATCTACTAGTCTAGGAAACTTGTTTTCTTTTAGATTCACTCTCAAAGTAAGGGGAAGATTGTAGCCACATCCATGGCCCCCGTGAATGGTTCCTCCATGTAGCAGAAGCAGGTGGATACGGTCATGGAAGAATACAAGAACATCTTCTCCTCACCCACAAGGGTACCCTTTCACTGTCAGGTCGAGCATTCAATCAATCTGACTCTCGGAGCACCTCTACCCAATGGGCCGATATATCACCACTGCATTCTGGAAAACGAAGATATCAAGGGGAAAATCTAGGAGTTGTTGCAGAAAGGGAACATCTGACCAAGTTCCTCACCTTGTGGGAGCCCGATTGTACTTGTACAAAAGAAGGATGGGACCTGGAGGCTTTGCGTTGATTATCGAGCACTAAACAAAATCATTTTCAGGAACATGTATCTAATCCCATGGATTGATGAGCTTCTAGACTAACTCAAGGGGACCAAGTATTTCAACAAGATCGATCTAAAGTCTGGCTATCACCAGGTTCCAATAGAGCCCACAGATGTATGGAAGTCCGCCTTCAAATCCAAGGAAGGCTTTTTTGAATGGTTGGTTATGCCCTTCAGGTTGACAAATTCCCCTGCTACTTTTATGAGGCTAACAGATGACATATTGCAGCCCTTCACCAACTCATCCATGGTTGTTTATCTGGATGACATCCTCATCTTTCAAAAATAGTTGGGAACAACACTTGCAACATATTTGACAAGTCCTTCAAACCCTTCGACATCACAAACTATGTGCCAACTAGGAGAATGCACCTTTAGCATGAGCCAGGTCCAATATTTGGGTTACATCATACATGAGCGTGGCATGCATGTGGATCTGACTAAGATCCAAGACGTTCGGGATTGGCCAGCCCCGACCACTCTAACAAAGCTTCACAAATTTTTGGTCCTTGCAAATTTTTATTAGAGATTTCTGTTGGGATTCTCAAATGTCACTTGGCCTTTGAGTCGGATTACTAAGGGCGGGGCGAAAGAAAATTTTTCCTGGTTTGAGTCCCAACAGAAGGCGTTAGTTGAGTTGAAGCACCAACTCTGCTCTACACTAGTATTCACACTACTAGACCTACAGTAGCCATTTGAAATCGAGACAGATGCCTTAGAGTATGCTATTGGTGCACTCCTCACCCAACATGGGCATCCAGTGGCCTATAATAGTGAGACACTTTCTGATAAAATTCAGAAGTACCCCACCTATGATAAAGAGATGCATTCCATTGCGCAGGCTTGCCGATAATGGAACCATTACATTATGGGGAAGGAAACAGTGATTCACAACAACTAGCGACCTCTTCAATTTATACAGACAGAAGGGAAGTTGTAGGACAATCACCATCAAAAGTGGTCTACATATCTGCAACAATTCCACTTGAACATTAAATACAATAAGCGAAACACCAATAATGTTGTAGACTGTCTCAACCAATCCCTAATTGCAACACTAACTATTGTTCTCAACTCTTGTGTCCACGAGACCTATGGATGGCCAAAAATATACAAAAATGATCCAGATTTCTCCTCCACATACCAGATGCTAGTAGATGGAAAGCAAGTTCCTAATTTCTACCTCCAGGACACATTATTATGTTACCTAGGCATCTTTGTATTCCTTCAAGCGAGCATGCCAAGATGATTTGGGAGGTGCACTACAGTCGGGTAGCATGACACTTTGGTGTGGAGAAAACTATGGTTGTACTACAAAAGTACTTTTATTGGCCCAAACTCTGACTAGATGTTGGAAATATATCAAATCCTGCACTGCCTGGGGTATCACCAAGCCACCATCAAGAAGAAAGACATGTACACTCCTCTTCCTACTACCAGCCAACCGTGGGAAACCATCTCCATGGACTATATTTCTGGCCTTCCTTCTATGAAGCATGGTAATGACTGTGTATTTGTGGTTGTGGATAGATTTTCTAAGATGACTATATTGGTGGCCTGCAAGAAGAGTATCACAACAGAGGAAAACGACAAACTCTTCTTTGAATGAGTATGGGTACATTTTGGGATCCCACAGACCATTATATCATATCGGGATAGCAGGCCCCTAAGCACATTCTGGTCAAGTCTCTAGACACTATTTTACACCAAGCTCACCAAGTCGATTGCCTTCCATCTCTAGACTAATGGATAGACGGAGGTCGTCAATAGGATGATAGTGCACATACTCTGCATGTACAACTCAAAGCATCCACGAACCTGGGATGAGAGTGTTCCCTATGTGCAACACAGTTATAATAGAGCTCTCCATAGTTTGATTGGTTGTAATCCGTTTCAATTGGGTTTAGGATTTCAACCATTATGTTTGATTGATGTTGCCATGCCTCATGTGAATACACAGACAGAATCCACACATGTATTGCCTTAGGTTGATAAAGCAACCAAATTTATTGAACGCATATAACACATCCGCCAACAGGTTCATGACATCTTAGAGAATTCAAATGCCAAGTACAAGCAACAACATGATCAACATTGGGTGCCACACAAATTTCAAGCGGGCGACAAAGTTTGGTTGCATTTACAGAAAGAACTCCTTACCAAAGCCCATCAGAATCTCAAACCACTCTGATATGGTCCTTACACCATTACCAAGGTTGTGTGAGATAATGCTTTTGAGCTCAAAATTCCCCCATTCCTTGGTCTGCACCCAGTGTTCAATGTGGGCCGCCTTCGACCATACTTCCCACAATTACTGGACACATCAGACATTGCAGAACAACTCACACCAACAGAGTTAAACCCAGACTGCATGGAACATGCCACAACTGGTCAAATTATGGATACAGAGGTTAAGAACACTCGCCAATATAATATCCAACTATATCGAGTTGTCAAAGCTACTCAACTCCTACACCAAGGCAAGTGGTTGACCAGGGACCAACTTTAGCAGAGGTTTCCCCATCTCATGGAGGCACTCAATGCAATGGGGACCATTGCTTCCTAAGGGGGAAGGACTGATCCAGGTGGATGTTGGTGGCCACCCACCTATTCCACTTGGAACCCCACCATTGTCTCTTTCAGTTTTTTAGTTTCCTTAATTGTAGCACAATTTAATATTTTTGGTAGTTTTTCGAGTCCTTAACTTCTGGAGCCATTTTGAGCCCTAAATGGTGTTTTTTGGGAAAATCATTGCCCACGAGGCCTAGTTGACCCATGTTTTCTGCTTATAAGTTGTTTTCCTTGGATATACCTTCTAACAAGGTATTGTGCACATCAAACAAAGATCGTATGCCAAAGTTACGTCCCCGAGAAATTGATGTACTAATTTACCCAAACGAGGCCCATAATTTTGGCGCTTCATCTCTTAGGGTTAGGTTTTTGGATGTTTATGGTTTTCCATTGTTTCTCAATAATAAATAGGCCTCCGAGCCTCATTGTAACACAATTCAGAGGCATGTAGCCGCCACATCTCTTCTCATAGATAAGCTACCATCACCCAAGCTTGTCTTATTTCCATTATGTCTGTGAGCATATTTCAATATTTGATATTAATGAAATGAAGGGTTATTTCTATTTCATCTCTGTATTTATGGTTATATCTATAATTTATTGCGTTCCCATTTAAGTTTGAATCACCAAAATAGACAGTTCCATTTTCAACACCAAATGGCTGGATTTAGGTGAATTGTAGCAGCTTGGTATGTAGCATTAGTACTTCCTCCAACAACCCAACTTCATGATTTTCCTGAAGGGTATTTGAAACCTTGTACCTATATTTAATGGAGAAACCAGGTCATCTAAAGAAGATCACTTGGCTGCATATCTTGATTTTGCAGACAATGTGAACATTGAACATGAGGATGTTTATACAAGACTATTTGTTCAATCATTAGAGGGAAATGTCAAGATATGATTTAGACAGTTACAAGTAAATTTTATAAAATCATGGACTGAACTAACCAACATCTTCAATAATCAATGGGGAATTAAAAAGCATCATGTTTACTATTTAACAGAATTTGAAGATTTGAGAAAAAACCTTGGGGAACCTGTTGCAGAGTTTATCAAAAGATTCAATAATATTTATAACAAGATGCCACCATATTGTAAACCCCTAGTCACTATAGCTAAAGTCATATTTTCTAAATAATTTGATGGCAATTTTGTTGTAATACTTAGAGAAAGAAAATATGAAACCTTAGCAGACATGCAAACTAATGCAATTGAGGTGGAAGCTAACATGTCAACATCCAGTGAATTGAAAGCAAAGGTAGAAAAGGTTGAAAGGAAAATCAAATCTAGAGAGGAAAGTACTTCATCATCCAAGACCAAAGATGAATAACACAAAATTGATAAAATAACCTCTTTATTAAGAAATTTGTCTGATTGAATTTCAAGAATGGAAACTTAGCCTAGAGTAACCCAACAAGTTGCAAATAAACCTCAAGTTCAATATAGAAGACTTTCCAACATCAAATTTTGCAAAGACCAAATATTGATCAAAAAATTCAACCTCCATTAATGATTGATGGTCAAGACCCCGAAGAATTTTTCCATGTTGTTACAAATGATATCAATTATTTTTAAGATACATCATCTCAAAATTCTCTTGTCCCAATCAGTCAAGACCAACCTCTAGCTGAAAATCAAGAGTCCTCCCAAGTTTCTAAATATCAAGCTTTTTCTTAGTTTCTCATTGTTGAACTGAATAGAATATATGACCTAAGACCTAGACAAGGTCCTGGTAGACCTGTAAAAAAGGTTACCTTTGATGAACCTCAAGTGAAAGTTGCTGAAATACCATTTGTCCAACCACAAATCAGTGACAAGAACAATCCTCTACTGAAAAATATGTTCCAATTGTTTTTAATGTTGAAAGAGAATTAGAAAGGGTTAAAATTCTTATTCCCTTATTTGAATTTTCTAGAAATCTAGATTATAAACAACAGGTCTCCAAATGGATACAATCTTCAAGTGTAGATGTTGAAGGTGTTGTCATTAGCCTACAAGATGAGAAGCCTTCAGTTGTTTTTGGTGCTAGTTCAGATATGATTGATGAAAGTGTGCCACCTTTCTATGTTACATTAAAAGTTCATGATTTTATTTTATATAATTATATGTTAGATTCTGGTGCTTCCCATAATCTGATGCCTAAAGTTATCATGGACCAACTTCAGTTGCAAACTACCAGGCCTTATCACGATCTACACACATTTGATTCAAAGAAAGTATCTTGATTGGGATTAATCAAAGATTTAGTTGTTAGACTTGCTCAAATCCATGTTAGAAGCATAGTATTGGATGTAGTTAGACATTCCTTCAAAATTTGGTATGTTGTTGTCAAGATCTTGTTGTGCTAATCGTAGAGGAAGCTTTGAGATTGATATGTCCTATGCTACAATCCTAGTTTATGGAGGCAAACATCTAAGGCTATATAGAGAAGTAAGATTCATATATACTATCTGTAAATCTAATTATTAATAAATCATATTATATATGTTATTGACCAATATTTTGGATGTTTTACTATGGCTTCAATTGATCTCTCTAATCATCAAACTAGAATTGAAGATATTCTCAATATACCTCAGTTTTCAAATAGTGACATTTGGAAAATATATTTTGATGGAGCGTTTTCTAAGGATGGAGTTGGCGTAGGGATTGTACTCATTTCCCATAAAAAGAAAAACATAACCCAAATTAGATTTTGAAGTCACGAATAATGTGGCAAACTATGAGGCTTTAATTTTAGGATAGCAATTAGCTAAAAGTTTGAAAGTACAAAACCCAGTAGTATATGGTGATTCAAAATTAGTTGTAAAACAGATCAGGAATCTTTGTCAAACAAAGACTCCTAGACTCAGAGCTTATCGGAAACAAGTATGGCACTGTGTGGAAAACTATTTCCAAGCTTTTAATATCTCATCAATTCGAGAGAAGATAATATCCATGTAGATTCCTTGGCAATTTCTACAAGTTCTTTTAAAATACCTGATACTTTGCAATTACATTACTATACTGAAGTAAAGTATAGACCCTCCAACCCAGATAATTTAAGACACTAGAAAGTCTTTGAGGATGATGTGCAGTTGAAGAATTGCTTATAGGCAACTTTGGTTAATTTTCTGGTTTACATTTTGAAGAAGAAAACAATGATGAAATCAAATCAAATGATAGAGACTTAGATTTGAACTTTAAACCAAAAATTATTGATCATGATGTCATTCAATTATCTAATAATTATGTTCCAAAGGGATTGGTTCCCCTTGAAATTTTCTTTGATCAAAATGATGTATCAAAAACTTCATTGCTAGGTTCACAACCGGACGATGTACGAGACTATAATATTGGTACTACAGAAGAAATCAAAAATATCAAAATCTCAACTAGTTTTCCTAAGGACATAAAAGAAAAATATGTTAGTTTGTTTAAGAAATAAAGAGATGTATTTACATGGTCATATGAAGAATCAAAAACCTATGACACAACTATTATTGAGCACAAAATTCCTCTTAAACTAGGAGTTAAGCCATTTCGGAAAAAATTAAGAAGAATTAACCCAATCCTACTACCAATTATTGAGAAAGAAGTAAGAAAGTTGTTGGATGCTAAAATAATTATTCCCTTACGATATTCTAAATGGATAGCTAACATGGTACCTTTTAGGAAGAAAAATGGAGAAACAAGATTTTGTGATGATTTTAGAAACTTGAACAAACTGTCCCTAAAAGATAATTATCCATTACCAAAAATGGATCAATTTCTTCAAAGAGTATCAGGTTCTGACAAGATTTCAATTTTGGATGGATTTTCTAGGTACAACCAGATTTTGGCCAGTCAAGAAGACTAAGAAAAGAAAACATTCAGAACTTTGTGGGGTACCTTCATGCATGCCAAGATGCCATTCGGTCTAATCAATGTTGGAGAAACATTTCAAAGGGAAATGGATTTGGCATTTATTGGTAAGGTAAATAAATTCATATTCGTTTACCTTGATGATTTGACAGTATTTTTTAACTCTGATGCTAAACACATCAAACACTTGAGGAAAGTTTTTGAAGGATGCAGAAAATTTGGGATTTCTCTTAATCCTAAAAGGTCACTTTTTACAATGAGGGAAGGAACATTGTTGGAACCCATAAGGATTTATAATTGATCCTAAGAGAGTTTCAACAATTCAGGTATTCAGTTTGCCTAGAAATAAGAAATAAATTCAATGATTCTTAGGAAAGATAATTTTTTTAAGGAGATTCATGCCTAATTATGTTGAAATTGTTAAAGATATTATTGATTGCTCAAGAAATATAATGAAGTTAAACTGGCTATCCAAGCTAGATACTCTTTCTCATAGATCAAAAAGGAAATTTCAGAAGCTCCAGTGCTAGCCAACCCAAATTACTCAAAACTTTTTAGTATTTTCTCCTTCGCCTCAAGTACCACCATAACAATAGTTTTATTGCAGATAAATGATGATCAACATGAGAAACCAATTGCTTTCTTTAGTAAGGTTATGAGATATGTTGAGCTAAAATATGATATCATAGAAAAACAAGCTTATGCATTAGTACAAGTTTTGAAAGAATTTAGGATTTATGTTTTACATTCTCCTATAATTTCTTATGTGCCTAATAATGCAGTAAAGACAATGTTGACTCAGCCTGATACAGATGGAAAGAGGCGGAGATGGAATGCTAAGATACTTGAGTTTGATTTAGATATCAAACCTACAAATATGGTGAAAGGACAGGGTTTAGCTAAGTTGTTGGCATAATCAAACTGCAAAATACTTGGTATTAATACTATAATGCAAATTTTAAGTGAGAAGAAACCACAAGAATTTTCTTAGATTTTAGGTGAGAAGAATCCACAAGAACCTTCTCAGCTTTCAGGTAAGAAGAATCCACAAGAACCTTCTTCTATTGGAGTTCCAATTCCTCTTCCTTTACAAATTGATGAAAATGTTTTACTATCAGATTAGTACAAAGACATAGTTGCATTTTCTACGTGATTTCGAGTACCCTCTTGAATTCACAAAGAATCAATGTAGATCCCTTAGAATCAAGGCCATGAAGTATTTTATAGTAAATTCAAATTTGTATTGGAATGATCCCTAAAATATTCTCTTACTATGTTTGACTGAAAGTGAAATTGTGGAGTAATTGAGCAGTTTCATGAAGGAGTTTCTGGAGGACATTATGCTTGGAAGGAAACTACATATAAAATACTAAGAGAAGGTTTATATTGGCCAAAATTATTTGCATAGGTTGGAGAAAAGGTCAGTATTTGTATCCCTTGTCATATATTTGCATGAAAACAGAGGTTAGAAAAACTTTCCCTTGTTCTGGTTTTGGTAGAAGCTCCTTTCTTGCAGTGGGGATTGGATTTCATTGGTGAAATAGTTCCTATTTCCAACAATCAACACAAATGGATATTAAAAACCACTCATTAATACACAACGTGGGTAGAAGCAAGTCCTATTAAGAATGAAACTGACACAATGGTGAGAAAATTCATTGAAGAAAACATTTTGTCTAGATTTGGTTGTCCAAGACAAATAGTTATAGATAATGCTCAAGCTTTCAGTAGTATAAAGATGATAGAATTCTATCAAAAAAATCATATTGGTTTAAATCATTCTACGCCTTGTTATCCACAAGGTAATGGGTTGGCAGAATCATCAAATAAGAGTATGATTAAAGTCCTCAAGAAAGTGTTAGCATATCACAAAAGGAACTGGGACAATCACCTAAAATATGTAGTACGGGAAAATAAGGTTTCACCTAAAAGGTCTATTGGTAAATCTCCTTTCAAATTGTTTATAGAATATAAGTTATCTTCACTACACAATTAGCATTTCCAATCATGAAGTTTTTGTAGGAGTTATATGAATAAGTAGATAATTTTTCAAGAAGGATAAATCAAATTAGTGAGCTAAATTGAGATAGAGATGAAGTTCAACATAGACTTCAACAATATCAAGAAAATATGAAGAGTATGTTTGAAACAAAAGCCAGAGAAAAATATTTCATACAATGAGATTTAGTTCTTAGATGGGATGCAAGAAGAGGAGAAAGAGGAAAACACGGAAAGTTTAATAACCTACGATTAGGACCTTTTAGCATTGCATAAATCAAAGGCCATAATACATTCATCTTCCACAATAAGGAAGGAGAATATTTCCCATTGCCGGTCAATGGGAAATATCTCAAGCATTATATTCAGTATTGAATTTTTTTTATCATCATCATTGTACATTTTGTATATTTTGACTTGTAGATTCAAATTTCTTATGAAATATGCTAAAAAAAAGACTTGAATCTATTTTACTCATCAACGGAAGCAAAAAATGATCAATGAAAACACTAAGTAGAAAAGGAGGAATTTGAATCGCACTTAACACGATATTTCTCTGGGGAAAGCAACTACTTGAAACCTCGACTATATATATTGCATTAACCAGAATATCTAAGAATAAAATACAATGCTTGTTCAGCCTGAACAATTCCTGCGCAAGTACAATCTATCTCTCTGCTTCACAAACCAACTTAAGCCAACATTTAATCAATTATGTTGCATACCAAGACCCTACTTCCTTCTGCAATTCCTGGTAGAATTAGCCCACATTTAATTGGAAAATCCACTCTCCATAATTCCGTAATCCATCCATATGACATCAATTGATTGCATGCACCATTTGTACTATTAATTTTTCATAGGACGACATTGTTCTTTTCTATGATAGTTGCATTTCATCATTAATATATTAATTTCACCCCATATCATCATTACATTACTAATATCTACACCATTATACATCAGCATGTGAAAATATATAGAAAGAAACAACATCACCATCATCATCAACACAGTAGAACATAAAAGGAACAATAGAAGAAAAGCATGCACACACATAGAGACACTAGGATTGGTCCAAGACCAGGGAAAAACCCACTATGGGGAAAACCCTTTCAAATCTTATTCTTCTTAGATTGTCATCAAATGATGCAGGAAAAGAGAGTACAATGATCCATAACTTTATCTATGCACCAAAACAATAATGATATCCATGTAACAAATCTAATCATGCTAGGAATAAAAACCCTTATACTAATGGATGTAATGTGTTGTCAAAAACTGATGTCAACTATTGTATATTTTTGTCACTGTGTCGAACATTGTTGAGTACTGTTGTCAATGTCAATGAGGCCAATACATATGTTTGCAACAGATACTAACAAATCAAATCTACAGATCTATAGATCTATATAACAACAAAGAGAAACCCAGATCTACCAGACCATTAAAGTCAATTAAAGCCGAGATGTTAAACCCTAGATTTGAATTTTGGTCATTTTCATGAAACAAATATAATCATGCTAGGAATAAAAACCCCCATACTGATGGTTGTAATGTGTTGTCACAAACTGATGTCAACTATTGCATATTGATGTCATTGTGTCGAACACTGCTAAGTATTGTTGTCACTATCAATGAGTCCATATACATATGTTTACAGTGGACACTAACAAATCAGATCTACATATATGTAAAACAACAGAGAGAAACCCATATCTACGAGATCACTAAAGTCAATTAAAGCTAAGATGTCAAATCCTAGATCTGAACTCTGGTCGCTCTCTCAGATATTGTGTGAGGGAGACTGTGACTTCTCGGGTGCACTATAGAATACTTTGTGCATGTGACCAGGGTGAAACACACCTAAAACCCTTGATCGCTCCCTTGAAGTTATTTTGCATGTGTTTGGGACAACCTGGTCGCTCTCACGATGACTTTGTGCGAGCGACCGGGAACTGATACCTCCAGATCTACCTTTGAGGTCAAAGTCGCTCCCATAAGCCTCTGTGCCAGCGACTATGGGTCTCTGGTCGCTCTCATAGGCTTGTGTGCCAGCATCCAGGGACCAAAATTCCCTATTCTGTGCCAACGACCGAGATCCAAAAAACCATAACTCAAATTGAACCTTTCGCTTGTTATTTCAAACCCTTGCGAGAACTCCTTCCGTCGGACCTATGCGAAGCAAGAAAAAAGAGAAGAGAATATATGTCCAAATGATCTTGAGGTATCTTCTATTTATAGGCTTTCTTGACGGTTCACTTGGGGTTAAGACTGACCCAAGTAGTTACTCATGTGGTTAGGGCCGATCCATTCCATAATACATGTATGAATAAAATAATTCATAACTCAACTTCCACTTGACCAGATTGGGTGATCTTTAGATTGATTTTGGTCCTCCAAAAAAGGGGAATCTAATGCAATCATTATCTTGATCATTTGAGATGTCGAAGGTGGAATTTTACTATGGTTTCCAAAATTAACACTCCCTCTCAATTAGGGAGAATTCCACCTCCCAATTTTTGTCCATCAATCAATATGCCATTATGGAATCTTCAAGTGTCATCGTGTAACATAACGGGTCATATTTTTCATGTAGTCATAGTTCCATGTCCATATCAAGTGTCTCGTCATCACAAATCATCATTATACATCTTGATCCATCCTTTGATTATTCCTTCTTATCTCTTGATTGTTCCTACTCATATGTTGAACATTCTCGGATCTAGAAGAAGAAGAATTTGTTACTGAAGGGGAGCTCAGGGTACCACCCTCTATCCATCAGGCTGTTATATGGAATATTTGTCAGTGGGATACTACCTAGATCATCATCAATTATCATTGGATAGAATATCATCAGGGAGCACATTTCAACCTGGAATCACATCGGGGAGAAATAGCTTCCACACTTAACAAGAAATAAGATAACTCATCACAGAAGGGAGTAAACGCTCGACCCTATAATTTCATTGAGGAGCTTTACCCTCAACCTGAAATCCTATTTCCTACTGATCTTCCCAACTATGACCCTGAATAGTCATGTGGTAGAACACCTGCATCATAATCGCCTTCGGTTGTACACCCCACAGTACACTCTCGACTTGTTGGCCAGACAAGGAGCGGCACTCCCAACAAGCCCGACTTGTGGGTATGATGCCATCCGGGGTATAATCTACAAAGACCATATAAAGGAGTAAAATCCTCAACCCTATGGGTAATAGATAGGGGTAACGCCCTATTGTCCAGAGTTCCCTCAACCCCAAGAGTCCTCTATCTCGATTCCTCAACCTGGGAGCTAAAAGAGGGTAGGAAGAGTTAGTTCAATGTCCTCAATCAATGTTTCCCCTCATCGAAGGGGGTACATCCATCAGTCCAAGATACTCTTTGAAAAGCAAGAACTTTCTCTTTGGTAATGCCTTTGTGAGAATATCTACAATCTGCTTGTCTCAACAACATTTGTTTCCTATTCATACAAAACATAAAATCAAATATCATGTCAAATCATATATAATCATATAAATCACAAAAGGATACCATAATCATCCTCCCTCTCAAGGAGGTGCCAACCACAAGCCTGAGCTTGTTTCGAACAGCTACATCGTCTCAATATATGAGAGTATCTTGGTCCCAACTATATATGTAACCATGTCATATCCAGATCATGCTCAAACAACTCTCTAAGGAGATTCTATATCCTACCTCACAGCTAACCATGCTAGAAACATCATGATCAACCTCGGTCACGCTATGGACCTTTCATCCAAGATATCATGGCATGTCTCATACTAAAGCAACATTCAAAATTTCTTATCAACAATAATATAAAATATCATTAATACATCTATGTAGACACATACCAAAAGAGAAATATAATACCTCATGCATATATTTCAAATCATGCCCGGGGGCAACTCTATGTGAGTGAAGTAGCTCAATCATGAATTTATTTAGGTTCTATGCACATCATATATGTACAAATGGTTGTTCAAAAATGGAATCAACAATACTTTAATCACTGTTAGATGCCATGTCGAGTTCAACAACATCTTTGAACTTGAAATCAAAGTATCAAGGATTTACAAAAAGATTTTCCAATAACTTTGCAATATGGAATTTCTTTCCCAAATTCCAGAAATCAATTCATCATGCCATGAAACATCCTTTCAGGCTTCAGAATCCATCTCCCTCTACTTTACATCATCAGAGGCTCATCACCTATCACAAGTAGATCATCAGGATATAAAATAAAAACCATAATCAATATCAAAACCATATCTTGAAACTCATCATCCTGACTTCATCAATTAACTATCAAATTGACATATCTAGATTCTAAGCATAATGCCTTTCTAAGCCATCATAATCATCCTTACATAAATCAATGTTGTATCATCATATCATAAAAATCATCTCATCATCGTTTAGAAGCCAGATCATGACCATTATCAAAGTCATCATTATCATAGTATTAATACTTTCAACCAGGAGACAGGTAGAGCTCATATCAAGTCTGAATTTGATTATTATCAAGTCAATAAGTTGTAATCAACCATGAAATATAAGATTGAGGCTTCATAAAGTCATTCTCATAATCACAACAAAAGTCTTTCTCATAATCACAATTATCATTATTTCAACCATTGTGCTAAGAACAAGGAGATTGATTTCCACATAAGTCATCATGCCCACATAGTATTGATATCAAGGCAAATCAACAATCATCAAATCAAATCAACAATCATCAAATCAAATCACCAGATATCAGGTCAAGTAAAAATTGTTATTGTAGAGACAATTGTAGTCAAATCAAATCTCAATCATCAATTCAAAGTTATTGTCAAGCATAATGTCAAAACACTTTTAATATATACCAGTAATGCAAAATCAATTTCAACCTCTTGTACCACAAACATAGTGACATATCTATATGTATGTCGTGATCAACTGCAAACACAAGTTCAATATACATGTTCATTCAAGCTTTTCCTGCTAGCAAATCTTGCTATTATCAACAATACATTTGTGGTACTGACATATTCCAAGTGACCATCTAATTTCATGCACAATACTTCGTGATATGATCAACCATTTAACTCAATAAATTTAGAAATCAGTTAGCACTAGTAGAATATGTCATGGACATCATTATTTAGAGTTCATACAGTTTCAGAAAGCTTTAGATGATGGTCAACTATAGTCAAACCTCTGATCTCTCCGTTCAGGTTAGCATGAGAGGGACTTTAGCTGCCCGAATGTTGTCTAGAACTTACCATGCATGCGTCCAGGGACGAGATCTCCTAGAGTTGTGACTGTATCTAGAGAAAAAACTCTAATTTTTGTACGGGCTTCAGATCTAAGACTCTGCTACAGAGAAATGTTGTTCAATGCTCATACTTCAGCAACTTACAATACAAATAGTAATAAGAATATTGTTAATAGATTCTCCCTCTGACTAGGGATCTACATCATTCATCCTCATTCATGTATGAAACCTATCTATACTTGAGTCATGCAACAACATATCTATTAGATCATAAACATATGGCTATCATCATGATGACATCAATATTTCATCAAAGGTTAGACTCAAAGTAGTATATAGATGCAACATCATATCTCAAGGATTATGAACACAATAGCACTTTCTATCAAGTCACTTCATCACGTTAGGACATTCATTTTAACCATGACCATAGTTAGTAAGGGACCTACTTATCAATCCTACACTTATACTTCTCACGTCAAGGTTACCAGGCTCTTCATGACCAATGAAATCATATTAGATCATTCAATAAAACTTTGTCAAAACAACAAGAGTGTTAATCACTCTTTGCATATCCTTTCATCATGCTTTTCACAAGCATTACTAGAATACTCATGTATAGGTGTCAATGAACTATCCTTCTATATGAAATCCAACATGACAAGTATCAAGAGTATCATTTTCTAGAGCCAAGGTGCTAACCTTCTTTATAGGATCAAGATATCAAATGGATAGATCATAGATGTCAGCAAAACATCAAGTGTATCAATATATCAACATTATACAACCTCATAGAATTCAAGAAGATCAAAAGTTCAACACTAGGAGAAACATTTCGTTATAGGAGACATAGATCCAAGTCGCTTTCATATACATCTATGAGTCATTAAAGAAAGAGACATTCTCATCATTCCTTAGGGCTTACTGAGCCAACAGCTGAAACATACCATGCATACCTTGTGGTATTACCTGTGCACCTTTTCATTAGACATAGGCCTCTTGAAGCACTTTGTTATATGTTCATCTAGTACCTCTTTGTCTCTTTCCATATCTGCATCTCAAATTGATACTCAAGAGGATCTAATCATCACATCTCATTAAGGCGGTTAGAAACATCCATATACTCAAATATATATGCAAGAAGTATAAGCAATAAACATAATCATCAGATCCATAAGTCTAACAAGAAAGAAAAATCATAAGTCATGAAATACTTATCTTCAATTCGAGGTGATACACTCTCTCTTGAACAAATATTCAAGAGCCATCAATGTCCATGGTCCATATACCAATGTTGCTTTCAAGTATCCAACCAAATCTGCTAGGGATTATCTCATCTAGGGCTTCATCGAATCTCCCACAAGTGCTTGACATAGACCATGCTAGAGTTTCATACATAAAATCTCAAGTCTTTTCCATAAACCGGGGTTTTCTCTCCACCTTAACCTAAAATAATCCATCAAATCCTAATCATCAAGATACCTAGGGTTTTCTTCAAACCCTAGAATTCTTTTAGGTATCCATTATCCAAGGTGTCATTATCAGGGTGATCTCCATGACTTTTCTTCAACCCAGCTCTGATACCATGTTAATTTTTCATAGGACAAAATTGTTCTTTGTTATGATAGTTGCATTTCATCATTAATATATTAAGTTCACCCCATATCATCGTTACATTATTCAAATATACAATGTTATACATCAACATATGCAAATATATAGAAAGAAACAACATCACCATCATCATCAATGCATCAAAACATAAAAAGAGCAGTAGAAGAAAAGCATGCACACACATAGAGACACCGAGATTGGTCCAAGACTAGGGAAAAACCCACTATGGGGAAAACCCTTGCAAATCTTATTTTTCTTATATCCTCATCAAATGATGTAGCAAAAGAGAGTACAATGATCCATAACTTTATCTATGCACCAAAACAACAATGATATCCATGAAATAGATCTAATCATGCTAGGAATTAGAACCCTCATACTGATGGTTGTAATGTGCTATCACAAACTAATTTCAATTGTTGTATATTGTTGTCAATGTGTCGAACACTGTTGAGTACTATTGTCACTTTCAATGATACCAATACATATGTTTGCAACGAATACTAAAAAATCAGATCTAAAAATCTTTATAATTACAGAGAGAAACCTAGATCTACCAGATCACTGAAGTCAACTAAAGCCAAGATGTCAAACCCTAGATCTGAACTCTGGTTTCTTTCATCAGAATTGTTTTTGTGTGATCAAAACTCCTTGGTCGCTCTCTTGGATACCATGTGAGGGCGACTATGACTTCTCGATCGCTCTCTAGAAGACTTTGTGCATGCGACCGGGGTGAAAAACACCTAAAACCGTTGGTCTCTCCCTTGAATTTATTGTGCATGTTTCTGAGACAACCTCGTCGCTCTCACAACCACTCTGTGTGAACGATCGGGGTACCTATAGATCTACCTTTGAGGCCAAAGTCACTCCCACAAGCCTCTGTGCTAGCGACAATGGGTCTCTGGTTACTCTCATAGGCTTGTATGTCAGCGTCCATGGACCAAAATTCCTTGTTCTGTGCCAGCGACCTAGATCCAGAAAACCCTAAATCAAAGTGAATCTTTCGCCTGTGATTTCAAACCCTTGCGTGAAATCCTTTCGTCGAACATGTGCAAACCAAGACAAAAGAGAAGAGAATATATGTCCAAATGATCTTGAGGTCTCTTCTACTTATAGGTTTTCCTGAGGGTTCACTTGGGGTTAAGACTTACCCAAGAAATTACTCATGTGGTTAGGGCTGACCCATTCCATAATACATGTATGAATAAAATAATTCATAACTCAACTTCTTTTTGACCAAATTCGGTGACCTTTAGGTCGATTTTGGTCCTCTCAAAAAGATGAATCTAATGAAATCATTATCTCAGACATTTTATTTGTCCAAGGTGGAATTTTACAGCAGTTGCAAAAATTAACACTCCCTCTCAACTAGGGAGAATACCACCTCCTAATATTTTTCCATCGATAAATATTCCATTCTGGAATGTTCAAGTGTCATCACGTATCACAACGGATCATCTTTGTCATGTATTCATCGTTCTATGTCCATATCAAGTGTATCGTCATCACAAATCAACATTGTACATCTCGATCTATCCTTTTCTTATTCCTTCTTATCTCTTGATTGTTCTTGCTCATATTCTGAAAATTCTCAGATCTAGAAGAAGAAGAATTTGTTACCATAGAGGAGCTCAGGGTACCACCCTCTATCCATCAAACTGCTATCTAGAATCTCTAACATCAGCCTACTACTCGGATCATCATCAATTATCATCAAAGAGCATATCATTAGGGAGCACATCTCAACTTGTAATCACATCGGGGAGTAATAGCTTCCACCCATACCGAGCAATAAGATAACTCATCACATAGGGGAGTAAACGCTCGACCCTAGATCACATAGGGAAGTAAGCACTCGACCCAGGAATTTCATTGAGGAGCTTTACCCTCAACCTAGAATCCTATTTCCTACTGATCTTCCCAATGATGGCCCTGAATAGTCATGTGGTAGAACACCTACATAATAATTTCCTTAGGTTGTACACCCCCAAGTACACTCTGAACTCGTTGGCCAGATGACGAATGATACTCCCAACAAGCCTGACTTGTGGGTATGATGCAAACTGGGGTATACTCTGCAAAGACCAGATAGGGGAGTAAAACCCTCAACCCTATGGGTAACAGATAGGGGTAATTCCCTTTTGTCCAGAGTTCCCTCAACCCCATGAACCCTGTATCTCGATCCCTCACCCTGGGATCTTAAACAGGGTACGAAGAGTTGGGAGAATGTCCTCGATCAACATTGCCCCTCATCCAGAGGGGGTACATCCATCAGTCCAAGTTGCTATCTGAAAACCAAGAACTTTCACTTTGGTAATACCTTTGCGAGAATATCTGCAATCTACTTGTCTCAATAACAATTGTTTCATGTTAATACAGAACATCAAATCAAATATCATGTCAAATCATATATAATCATATAAATCACAAAAGGGTACCATAATCATCCTCCCTCTCAAGGAGGTGCCAACTACAAGCTTGAGCTTGTTTCGAATAGCTACATTGTCTCAATATATGAGAGTATCTTGGTCTGAACTATATATTTATGTAACCATGTCATATCTAGATCATGCTCAAACAAATCGCTAAGGAGCTTGTGTATCCTGCTGCACAGCTAGCCATGCTAGCAACATCATCATCAACCTCAGTCATGCTATGGACCTCTCATCCAAGATATCATGACAAATCTCATACTAAATCAAAATCCAAAATTGTTTATGACCAATAATCTCAAATATCAGCAATACATCTATGCAGACACATACCAAAGGAGAAATATAATACCTCATGCAAATATTTTAAATCATGCTCGGTAGCAACTCTATGTGAGTGAAGTAGCTCAATCATGAATTTATTTAGGTTCTATATATATACAGATGGTTGTTCAAAAACAGAATCAACAATACTTCAATCAACTGTTGGATGCCATGTCGAGTTCAACAACATCTTTGAACTTCAAATCAAAGTATCAAGGATTTTCAAAAACATTTTCCAATTTCTTTGGAATATGGAATTTCTTTCCCAAATTCCAGACATCAATTAATCATGCCATGATACATCATTTTGGGCTTCAAAATCCATCTCTCTCTGCTTTATATCATTAGAGGCTCATCACCTATCACAAGTAGATCATCAAGATATAAAATCAAAACCATATCTTGAAACTCATCATCCTGACTTCATCAGATAATTGTCAAATATACACATATTTGGATTCTAAGCATAATGGCTTGCTAAGCCATCGTAATCATCCTTACATAAATCAATGTTGTGTCATCATATCAGCAAAATCATCTCATCAAAGTTTAGAAGCCAGATCACAACCATTATCAAAGTCATCATTATATATACAAATGATTGTTCAATAACAGAATCAACAATACTTCAATCAACTGTTGGATGCCATGCCGAGTTCAACAACATCTTTGAACTTCAAATCAAAGTATCAAGGATTTTCAAAAACATTTTCCAATTTCTTTGGAATATGGAATTTCTTTCCCAAATTCCAGACATCAATTAATCATGCCATGATACATCATTTTGGGCTTCAGAAGCCATCTCTCTCTGCTTTATATCATTAGAGGCTCATCACCTATCACAAGTAGAACATCAAGATATAAAATCAAAACCATATCTTGAAACTCATCATCCTGACTTCATCAGATAACTGTCAAATATAGACATATTTGGATTCTAAAAATAATGGCTTGCTAAGCCATCATAATCATCCTTACATAAATCAATGTTGTGTCATCATATCAGCAAAATCATCTCATCAGAGTTTAGAAGCCGGATCACGACCATTATCAAAGTCATCATTATATATATAGATGGTTGTTCAATAACAGAATCAACAATACTTCAATCAACTGTTGGATGCCATGTCGAGTTCAACAACATCTTTGAACTTCAAATCAAAGTATCAAGGATTTTCAACAACATTTTCCAATTTCTTTGGAATATGGAATTTCTTTCCCAAATTCCAGACATCAATTAATCATGCCATGATACATCATTTTGGGCTTCAAAAGCCATCTCTCTCTACTTTATATCATCAGAGGCTCATCACCTATCATAAGTAGATCATCAAGATATAAAATCAAAACCATATCTTGAAACTCATCATCCTGACTTCATCAGATAACTGTCAAATATAGACATATTTGGATTCTAAGCATAATGGCTTGCTAAGCCATCATAATCATCCTTACATAAATCAATGTTGTGTCATCATATCAGCAAAATCATCTCATCAGAGTTTAGAAGCCAGATCACGACCATTATCAAAGTCATCATTATATATACATATGGTTGTTCAATAACAGAATCGACAATACTTCAATCAATTGTTGGATGCCATGCCGAGTTCAACAACATCTTTGAACTTCAAATCAAAGTATCAAGGATTTACAAAAACATTTTCCAATTTCTTTGCAATATGGAATTTCTTTCCCAAATCTCAGAAATCAATTAATCATGCCATGATACATCATTTCGGGCTTCAGAAGACATCTCTCTCTAATTTAGATTATCAGAGGCTTATCACCTATCACAAGTAGATCATCAGGATATAAAATCAAAACCATATCTTGAAACTCATCATCTTGACTTCATTAGATAATTGTCAAATATAGACATATTTGGATTCTAAGCATAATGGCTTGCTAAGCCATCATAATCATCCTTACATAAATTAATGTTGTATCATCTTATCAACAAAATCATCTCATCAGAGTTTAAAAGCCAGATCATGACCATTATCAAAGTCATTATTATCATAGTATTAATACTTTCAACAAGGAAACATGTAGAGCTTATATCAAGTCTGAATTTGATTATTATCATGTCAACAAGTTGTAGTCATTCATGCAATATAAGTTTGAGGCTTCATCAAGTCATTCTCGTAATCATAACATTATTCATTCTCATAATCATAACTATCATTATTTCAACCATTGTGCTAAGAACAAGGAGGCCAATTTCCACATAAGTCATCATACCCACATAGTATCGATATCATAACAAATCAACATTCGTCAAATTAGATCACTAGAAATCAGGTCAAGTCCAAATTGTTATTGTAGAGAGAACTATAGTCAAATCACATCTCAATCATCAATTCAAAGTTATTGCCAAGCATCATGTCAAAACACTTTTCATATATACCAATAATGTCAAATCATGCCAACCTTTTGTAGCACAAACATAGTGAC